>JAQQSK010004197.1:0-267100 GCA_028658325.1 Potorous gilbertii
GGTCTTGTTGTTAGATTGCCCCAGGCTTGGAGCCTTGCTGCAAGGATCACCCTCCACCCTTAGACCTTGCTTCCCTCTCACTCCAGTGAGACAGATCTTTCCTGCTAGGTTGTTAAGCTGCTTTCCTGCTCCTAGACCAATTCTGAGGTGGTTTTCAATTTGTTTGGAGGGTAATTTGGAAGGGCTTCCATAAATTCCTTCCTCAGTCTGTCATCTTGGCATCAGAAGTCAGGTTATCTCATTCCTGGTCAGAAATTGTACAATTAGTTGTACATGGGTAAGCCACTTCAATTTTCGAAGCCTTAGCTTCCTCATCTGTAGAATGAAGAAATTGGACTAGGTGACCTTTAAAGCCCCTTTCACTTCTAAAACCTAATGTCCTACAAAACAGTTTTTAGAAAAATATCCTTGTTGCAGACCAACCAAGAGAGATTCTTTAGCGAAATGCCAGTAAAATATGCTAGAGTAGCATTCACATTTGGCACAGGTGAAAGGAATTATTAAAGATTCTAGAACAAGCTTACCTGGTTTAATTTGTCACATTGATTATAGGTTCCATTTGTCACACTGATTATAAAATTGTAAGAAGTAAGAAAATAAAGTTTATTTTTTAAAATGCTTGTTAATTGATTAGAAACAGCCATGTAAAATCTTATCTGTCTGCTTGCAAAAAAAAAAAGAAGAGTAAATGCTAGTTTGGATGAAAAATAATGGAAAGTTATTTGAGTTTTAGCCATGGGAGATGGTTATTTGAATTTTCTTCCTGATGCCGTGGGGTAGTCCTTAGCATTCCTGGGGTCTTTCCTATTCAGAAACATAACTAGAACAGGGAAACTGGAGTCTTGCTCCAGGGTACTAAATTTAGAAGGTGCTAATAGCACCTTCAGCAACATTGAAACAACAGATATTACCTCTTGGTTAGCAGGAACAGTAGTTAAAATGGAAGGTTAACAAATCATAGGCTAGTATGAACTTCTTCCAGCACTATTCCCACCACTTCACTTAGTGTCATTGTGTCAGTGTTCCAGATCTTTATTTCTTTGCAAGGCCATGTTGCAGCCCCCAAGTTCCCTACCCCTTCCTAACTTAGGGTGTACATCATAGCACTTGTCCTGGGCACAAAATTTCTCATTATGACATCTGATTAGCAAAGATGACAAGAAAGGAAAATAATAGATGCTGGAGAGTCTATGGGAAAACAGATACATTGATGCATTGTTGGTGAATGGATACAACCATTCTGAAAAGCAATTTGGAATTATACACAAAAAGTAACCAAGAAGTGTATAGTTGGGATTTTTGATCTAAGCCACTGCTGGGCCTATACTATATCCAAATGAGATCATAGAAATAGGAAAAGTTCCTATGCCTACAAAAATATTAATAGAAATAGTGGAAGAAAAAAATTGTAAATTAAAGAGATGTTCATCAGCAGAAGAATGGTTGAGGAAACTTTATATGAATGGGATGAGATGCTATTGTGCTATAAGAAATGGGGAAATTGATTATTTCAAAGAGACACTGAATGAATTGTGTGAACTTGTGTAGAATGAAGTAAGCAGAATCAGGAGAACAATTTCTATTATGACATCAGTATTATAAAAGAGGAGAAATTTGAAGATTTTTATAACCAATGAAGAATGAAATGGGCAGAGGCAGTAGAAAAATTTTTACAGTAACAACATCAGAAAGACAATTTTGAAAGCTTTAAAAGCTATTATCAATACAATGACCATCCAGAGTTCCAAAGTATCAATAATGTGTGTGTGTGTGTGTGTGTGTGTGTGTGTGTGTGTGTATACGCAGCCAATGAGAAAATTGGTTGTCCTTTGCTACATATATTTGTTACAAAGAATTTTTCTTTTCTCTTTTTCCCCCAATGGGGCGGGAGATGAGAGGGAGATAAAATACATTTCTGTTAATTTTTTTTTTTAATAGAGAAGTGAGGATGGGGCACTACAGATGAAGAATGTTTCATGCACTTTCAGATGAGGTCACTGTATTATTAGTTAATTATTTTACTTAGCTACAAGATACCTCTCAGAATGGAGGTAATCTGTAAATGTTTGTAATATTAAAAAATTAATACTTTATTTTAAAATAGAAATTTATGCTCCTGATTGGGAGAAAATGTGAATATTTATGAATATATCTCTTTCTCTTTTTCTCAGTATTTTCTATACAAGTTTCCTAAAGATGTGGACTCTGTTATCATTAAAGTGGTATCTGAAATGGTCTACCCGTGTTCAGTTGTATCAGTTCAGGATATTGTGGTAAGTCTAAGTAGCTTGTTAACTTATTTAGATATTAGTATAGATAGATAAATAAGTGTATATGTATGTATATATACATATGTACATGTATATTTATCTACATATACACATATATACTATAAACTTACTATATATTTATGGATTTTTTTTGTATGTGTATGATATATGCTACTTCCAGAACAATCTGAACAATAGGGAGGGAGCCCTTAAAGTTTACTATTAAGTGAAAAGAAAAAGGAGAGGAATGGAAAGCAAGTCTTGTGCTTTATTTCCTTTCCCAATTCTCAAGCACTTAATACAGTAACTTGTATACAATGGACATTTCATGGTTTTAGTCATCAATATTAGGAGAGTCTTTAAATTAAAAGGGAGGAAAAAGGAAAGGAGAAACAAAGGGTTATGGGGAAATGCAAGACCAAATCAAATGAGAACTCCACAAGGAAAAGAAAAAGGGTATATTTTTGCTATTTTTGAAAGTTTCCCCAGGCTGCATTAAGCAATTAATGGAGTATATTGTGTTATGCAGTACTACAGATCATATTTTTTCAGTTGTCTGTAATATAAAAAAAAATTGACTTTAGAGGAGGCTTCACCCATTATACAAGTGGAAAAATCTAAGAGGGTTGTTTAATTTTTTTTGAGGGAAAACATATCCAGGTCTACAGTCTACAGTCTGCAGTCTGCAGTCTGCAGTCAGAAATTCTTGTGCTTACATAAATATAGGTACCAAAACAACTGTGGCAGTGTTTTATGTGGCCTTTTCTTTTTACCCCAAACCTTTCATAGTGCCCAGTGTATGATCTTGACCATAATGTGGAATTTAATGGTGTTTATCAGTCCATGACCAAGAAAGCAGCTATCACCATACAGGTGAGATGTTTTATCCTTATAATAGCTTTCCTTTTCCTATGACTATCAGATAAAATGGTTTATAATAAATTATCTGCAATTCTCTGAATGAAATCTATTCTTTATGTAACTAATAACCTGATTTCAAGATTAGTTTAAGGCTGATGGGCTCTGAGTGCAGATAGAAGCATATTATTTTCACTTAAATTTTTCATGTTTTTTTTCTCTTTGATCTGTTTCTTCTTTAGCAACTGTGACTAATATGTTTTACATGATTGCACATATATAATCAGATATATCAAATGCTTACCATTTTAGAAAGAGGGGAGGGGAAGGAAGAAGGGAGAAAAATTTGGAACGCAAAATCTTGTAAAAATGAATGCTAAAAATTGTCTTTACATATAATTGGAAAAATAATAAAATATTGGGTTTTTTGGAGTTTTTTTTAAGATTTGTTTAAAGGCCAGTGTCTCTAAGCCCTGAGATCAGAGCAGAGAATTGAGGAAAGGGGTACTGACTCTGGAAGTCCCTGAGTTAAGTAAAGAATACTAATGCCAGCTCTGCTCCCCTCCTTCCTTGGTATCCTGACAACCTTTGTGTCTAGAGTGGGATGTGACAAAAATAAGTCAATAGCAAAGGGTGTGGAAATCTGTCTACTAAATAAGGCTTCAAGTTCTTCCAGATTCTTTTCTACTAGTTGGGGATTGCTGCTTTAAGGTGAAATTCACCTCATGAAACTTTAAGGTAATTTTGCAGCCTTGAGTAAGATAGAGTTAACCTTAGGGTTCAAGTCCTGTCTCTAATCCATTCTGGCTTTGTGACCTTACACATCTCTTAACTTCTCAGTGCTCAAGACAATTCCCTATAAGTCTCTATAAAATACAGAGAAGATGCTGATCTGAATAGGGAGAAGGAGTTTCCTCCCCCTGGGAATTTCCTGTACCAAAAAAAAAAAAAATTCACAGTTCTCTATCCCCCTAAAGGTATTCCAGCCTTTGATCTACAGGCTGGGATTCTAGATACAAGAGATGGGATTCTTTCATCATCATTTGGCATTTGTTTGAGATCAATAGTGTGCATAGATTTTGCACAGGATATGCTGAAGATGGACTTCCAGTCATAAACAGAGTTTAATTAACTTCTTTGCATATGCTTTATCTGAAAAGTGCTAGATGCAAAGAGAAATACTTGAATTCACTTTGATCTACTGAGAGAAAAGGTGCTATTTCTTGAATAGCAGTGAAAAAGTAGGGCAAGGTTAGTAACTGAGGGAACAGTCTCCATCACTTCCTTTTCTCCTTCCTTCATTTTCCAAAACCTCAGACTTAATACTCAAAACCTCCATTCTTATCTCTTATTGTTTAGTTTTTGCTGAATATTTCCACAATTACATGATGATCCCAAATGGGGAATGACAGAAATTTTTTAAAATGAAAGCAGTAAAACACTTTTTTTTACAGTATCTGTGATACCAAACAATTAAGATACTATGAAGTATACTGATATCCCAGTAGCTTCACTTTAGAAGTACTTAATAGTGACATCCCCTTTGGAAGTATAATGTTCAGTTCTAAGTCCCTTTCTATAGCTAATAGAAGTGGACTAAATGTCAGCCTCAAAACAAAATAGTAAAAATTTCTTAGTTGGGATAGACTTGAAAAAGTAACTTGCCCAAACTTCTATTTTATAAATGAAGAAACTGAGATCCAGAGATGGAATGTCACACAGTAGGTCTCAAACCCAAAGCCGACTCTTGGTCCAGAATTGCTTCTACTTCACCACAAAGGTAGAGAGTAGAGGATTATCTATGGATCAGCTAGGTGGCATAGTAGATAGAGCACTGGACTTGGATTCGTATCTTCCTAGACTTAAATCTTATCTTAGACACTCACTAGCTGTGTGACCCTGGGCAAACTGTTTGCCTCAGTTTCCTCATCTGTAAAATGAACTGGAGAAAGAATTGGCAAACCACTTCAGTATCTTTGCCAAGAAAACCTAAATGGGGTCATGAAGAGTCAGACATGACTGAAAAACAACAACAGAGAATCTGGAAGTATTTGTAATGGAAAAGCAAAATGCATGAACAGAACTTGAAAAATATCTTGTTCTTAGTGATCATTCACTATGTGTTCTTAAGTTATTTAGTTTCAGTTTCTAAATAATAAAAAGCATTTCACAAGGGTCAACTAATAGTCATTAAAGCCTTTCTCTTTTTTGTAATTAATTTGTTTTCAGTTTTAACAATCATTTCCATAAGTTTTTAATTTCTTTCCCCTCTCTTCTCCCTCCCCAAGACTGCATGAAGTCTTATATGGTTTCTACACATACATTCTTATTAAACACATTTTCACATTAGTCATATCACACAGAAGAATTAAAACAAATGGGAGAAACCATGAGAAAAATCAAAACAAAACATAACAAAAGAGAAAATAATCTGCTTCATTCTGCATTCTTATCCCATAGTTCTTTCTCTGGATGTGGATGGCATTTTGCATCATGAGTCCTTTGGAAATGTTTTAAGTCCTTACATTGCTGTAAAGGGCTGAGTCCATCAGACAGTCCTTGCGCATTGTGGCTGTTACTGTGTATAATGTTCTCCTAGTTCTGCTTAATTCACTCAGTCACAGTTCATATAAATCTTTCCAGGTTTTTCTGAAGTCGTCCACTCATCATTGCTTATAGCAGAGTAGTATTCCATTACATTCATATACTGCAACTTGTTCAGCCATTCCCCAATTAAGGGCATCCCCTTGATTTCCAGTTCCTGGCCACCACAAAAAAAAAAAGTTGCTATAAATATTTTTGTACATGTGGGACCTTTTCCCATTTTTATGATCTCTTCAGAATACAGCCCTAGAAGTAGTATTTCTGGGTAAAAGGATAAGCACATTTTATAACCCTTTGGGCATAGTTCCAAATTGTTCTCCAGAACAACTGGATCAGCTCACAACTCCACCAACAATGAATCTCCCACATCTTCTCCAACATGTATCGTTTTCCTGTTTTGTCATGTTAGCCAATCTGATAGGTGTGATGTGGTACCTCAGAGCTGTTTTGATTTGCATCTCTCTAATCAATAGCGATTTAGACTATTTATGTGACTATAGATAGCTCTAATTTCTTCCTCTAGAAATTGCCTTTTTGTATCCTTTGAGCATTTATCAATAGGGGAATGACTTAAATTCTTGTAAATTTGATTCAGTTCACTATATATTTTAGAAATGAGGCCTTTATCAAAGACACTTGTTGTAAAGATTCTTTCCCAGTTTTCTGCTTCCCTCCTAATCTTGGTTGCATTGGCTTTGTTTGTACAAAAACTTTTCAATTTACTGTAATAAAAATTATCCACTTTGCATTTCATACTGCTCTCTATCTCTCATTTGGTCATAAATTCCTCCATTCTCCATAAATTTGACAAATACACTATTACTTGCTCCCCTAATTTGTTTATAGTATCAGCCTTACACCTAGATTGTGTATCCATTTGGACTTTATTCTGGTATACTATGATGTCTATGCCCAGTTTCCACCACACTATTTTCCAGTTTTCCCAACAGTTTTTGTCAAACAGTGAGTTCTTACCCCAGAAGCTGGGGTCCTTGGGTTTGTCACATAGTAGACTGCTATAATCATTGACTGCTGTGTCTTGTATATCTAACATATTCCACTGATCTATCCCTCTGTTTCTTAGTCACTACCAAATGGTTTTGATGATTGCTACTTTACAATACAATTTAAGATCTGGTATGTCTAGGCTACCTTTCCTAGCATTTTTCATTAATTCCTTTGATATTCTGAACCTTTTGTTCTTCCAGATGAATTTTGATATTTTTTTTATTTCTATAAAATAATTTTTGGTAGTTTGATTGGTACATTAAGACCTTTTAAAAACATTACATTATGCCTGTTGATGCATTAGTTTGTATAATTCCTAATATGGCATCTAGGAACAAGACAGAAGTCATGAGAATATATGTATGCTTTCACCCTCCAAATCATGAAATAGAAACTATATCAAGATTTTGTGTGGTTATGTAAATATAACTAGTTGATGAAGGGATTTACGGTGGGGGTAAGCTTTACTTTCCTTCCTCTTTATTTCCCGCACCTTCCCCTGCTTCCCCTTTTCTCTCTTTCTCTTTCTTCTCTACCTATCCTAAGGTTATTATGTCTTGTACAGAAGAAGGATTTTCCAGGAGAGCAGTTCTTTGTGGTGTTTGTGATAAAGCCTGAAGATTATGCTTGTGGAGGATCATTCTTCATCCAAGGTAAGACATGGTGACAGACACTTGGCCTACAAAAGGATCCATGGGAGAAGCAAAGTAACCTGTGATGTCTATCTCTAGCTCTCTGTAAATGATCTCTCACTGAAAAGAAGAATTAGGAGAGAAAATGGCTATTCTCTGGCAAGACAGTCTTAGAGATAAGGCAATGGAAGGCAAAGAGAGAAAATAACAGATTGCAAATGTATTCCTTTTACAGAAAAGTTTTTGTGTAACACACCTTTCCAAATTCTTGCACTTGTGTTTATCAAGGAACAGAACTCTTATATGGTAAATCAAGAGACCAGAATTTTTTTCTTTGACAGATGGAAGAAACAGAACACTGAACATTTATCATTGTACATTTCAGTCTCGCGTAGAGAAGGAAAATTCAGTTTTAAATTCTTGCTTCTAAAGATATGCCTTCACAGACAGGAAGAAATCAACAGTGTCTCTCACAGGGTGGTACCTCACCCTGAATGATTACAGGTGTATGAAATATTGAGCCTGGTAAATAAAAGTACAGGTCCCAGTAACTGTCTTGAGAAACTGTTAGGTTGGTGATTGAACACAGATAATTCTGGGTGACTGATGAGTGGGTATGTGATAATAGGATGCTGAAGGGTATTTACCATGACTTTGATAAGGTTGTCTGGGGATTTAAATAAAGATTCTGCTCATGTTATCCAATATACATTTTCATGACCTTATGAAGGTAGAAATTTTTACTGACTGAAAAATCACAAACCAAAGGTAGCTTTCTAAATTCCACTTTGCCAGCAGATCTCATGAAATTTATTTGGCATATTGATCCTTCCACAATGTTACCAAAAGATAGAACCATTGATTTGGAGATAGAAGGGCTGCTGGTGGTCATTTAGTCTGACCACCATCCCACGATCACAAAAGTAGTAAACGATTGAGATAAGATTTAAGCCCACTGTCCCCTGACTCCAAAACCAATATTCCTTCCAGTATATCTTGTTTGATCCTGTTTGCAGGGGGAGGTAGGGTGGATAGAGGTGACTAAAGGAGATTTATAGATATATCAAAAGGGACAATCAATGGTGAAAGTAATCTGCCCTGAGAAAGTAAGTTGGGAAAGTAGGTAGAAGCATTGGATTTATAGCCTGGAAGACCTAAGGTTCAAATCCCACCTCAGACACTTACTAGATGGGTGACCTAATCAAATTACTTAACCTCTCTCAGCCTTCACTTCCTCATCTAATAATAGCACGTACTTCACAGGATTGTTAATGAGAATCAAATGAGATAACATGTAAAGTACTTAGAAAAACCTAAAAGTGCTATATAAATGCTAGTTATTGTTATTTAATGTGTTTAAGGAAAGCCTACATGGCTTCACTGGAGACACCCAAGGGAACCCAAGGGGACAACAGGCAAAGTTTACTAGAGTAGCCCACCAACCCCCTCTCACATTGAAGTCATCACTGACATCTTTAAAGCTGGACTAGGAGAGGTCAGGATACGCCCAAGAATGTTGCCTGGGAGTTTTAAGCATGATGACCTTCAGGCTACAACAATATGAGAGAGTCCATGATGGTCTTTCAGGAGGCTGCTCCCAAGACTTAGCTTTCAATAGGACTCCTTGGGCAATTCAGAGCCACTCCAGGAATTTTATAAGGAGGAGAACTTCTGCTCGATGAGATCTGCTTGGTGTCTCACCCCTGAGGTTACAGACAGGGAGACATCAATCAGCCAGGAATCTGGAATTTTTCACTCTAAAATAAAAGATTCTAGAAATGGGAATGTGGGGGGATGATGGTCCCAGAGAAAGAGTGGATCAGAAAGGAGATAATACAAGGTAGGAAGATGAGGTGGGAATAAAACATAGTTTGTTGGAATAAGAAATTTTAAAAAAACACACTGAAAAATTAGTGTTCTTCAAGACTATACCAGGCCTATCAATCCTACTTATTGGAAGAAGAGATTGAGGTATACATCAGAAGTTAGCACTGCTAAATTTAAATCTGAGCAAAAAAAATGATGGTTTTAACAGAAAGGTCTAAGATGGATAGCTCAAATTCCATGAGGAAAAGACTGTCAAATGTTCCTTGGTGCTGAAGTTTAAAGGGAGAATAGCTGGAGTTTTCATGGTTCTTAGCAAGGCACTAGGTTCTTAAAAATAATATGTCTGTCTCCCTTGCACAAACCAACTTGTTGTCAAATCTTTCTACTACCACCTCCAAAACATGGCTCATATTGAGCCCTCTCTCAGCTCCCAGGGCTACCACCTTTGTTCAGGCACTCACCACCTCTTGTCTGTATTGTTGCACTCATGGGCCCTCTTGCCTACCAATCTCACCTCATTCAAATCTATCTTCCACGTAGCTCCCAAAGTAATTTTCTTAGATTTGACCATGTCATTGCCCAACCTAGTCCTCTATGGTGGTTGGTTCCTTGTTGCTTTTAGGATCAGATATAAACTCCTTTGTTTAGCTTTTAAACCTCTTCATAACTCTACCTCAATCTATCTTTACAGTCTTATTGGGTATTACTTGCCTCCTATATTGTATGATCTAGCCCAAGAGGCCTTCTTTTGATTTCTCACACATAATATTCTGTCTCTTATTTTCTGCCTTTGAAAGCACAAGCTGCCTCATGCCAGGAAGGTACACCTGATGGGGAATGGGTCCTGGAAACCTCCCCCTCTTCCCCCAACACACACGCTGAACCTCCCACATAACCCTCTTCCCAATGTAATCCTTTCAGCTGTCTTTGCTTTCCAGCTTTGACCCTGTCCCAGTCTCCAATTCTGTTACTTATAACCTGACTCAGCCCTTCACTGTCTGTTACCTCTGGATTACCCGCAGGTAACCCCACTCTTAATCCCATCTAGGGGATTACCTCCCCGTTACCCCAGTCTATTGGCCACTCCTCGATTACATCCAGATCTTCCCACAGTCCTTCTCTAAAAATAAGTCCCTTTTGCCTCCTATGAAATTGCTCAGATTTGTTAAGAGTCTCGTCAACAGCTCAGATTCCTTAAGAATTTGGCTAGCTTGTCAATACAAGTGTGACAAATAGCACTGATTCTTAAAAGTCCCACCTGCTTCCATTGGCTTCTATTGGCGAAATGGTAAACCTTGTCTCTGACAAGGTTATGTCTTCTTTCAGAAGGCTTGAGTTGAATTTTTTCAAGGCAGGACCCACAGCTTTTGCCCTTGAATTTTGGGATTTTCCAGCACCCCAAGACCACAACACTTCCTCCCCCATGCCTCAAAGAATTTTTCTCTTCCTTTGAGACAAAGCCACCATCTATGGGAAGCCTTTCTTAGCCCCATCAATTTTTAGTGCCCTCTCTCAAACTACCTCCTATTTGATAACTTTCTATTTATGCTGATTATTCTGTATAGGCATTCTACACATCCCTGTGATCTCTGCCATTAGAATGTAAGGTCTGTTCATTAAATTAAATCTGTATTCCACCCCCAACTCCCCAGCATAGTGCTTGGCACAGAGCTAGCACTTAATAAGTCCTTGCTGATTGATAGATTGAGAAATCAAACCAATAAACTATACCTTTGAGCAGCTATTAATGCAAGAAACCAGAAGTCAGAGTTTCTCATTCATTTGTTTGTAATTCTCTCTTTCCAGAAAAGGAAAACCACACTTGGAATCTTCAGCGAACAAAGAACCTTAAAGTGACCATTGTTCCCTCCATTAAAGGTCAGTTCTACCTCTGGGGAATGGCACAGAAATCCTGCCTGAGGGAACACAGTAGCAATTTCAGTTCCACCTTTTTCTTTTCTCAGTCCAGTTCCACTTTTTCTCAGCTGGGATGCCAAGTACATGATGGAATTAGAGATTAAAAAGAATGGTGGGTTTTTTTGGTTTGGGTTTTGCCATTCATTTTAGTTCAATATGAGACTGATTAAGCACATGCTAATAGCTGACTGCTAAGTTTCATCCTATTGTTTCTTCCTAAAGAAAAGGAGAAAGAATTGTGCAGTTGTTTATGGTGATTCCAGACCATTTCCTACAGAAAGTGTCCTTGATGACGACAGTGACCGTTGGTCACTATATCTGTGGATGAGCTCAAGGAACTTTGTGTCTCCTAACAGAAATCACTGTTGGACTTTTGAACAGAAATGATGGAAGTTAGCAACCAGCAGCTACCCCAACCCCAGGCATAATGGATAAATCCTTGAAGTGTTAAAGCCTTTCTGATTAGAAAGTATTTCCCATTCCTCATTCCCTCCCCGCACCTGACTCTATTACTTTCTCCTTCAGAATCTGTTTATGTGAAGGCCATATTACTCAGCTTCCTTATATTCTTCTCCTTCTACTTGGGGTCTCTGCTTGTTGCTTTTGTGCACTATGTCAGGTAAGTACAGAACTTCTGTACAAGTCAAGCCTTTGTCCTTTTCTGTGCAGAAACCTCTAATGCAATTCATGGAATTCTCTCTGAAGGGAAGGGAGGTCGTCCACCTGGGACCTGGCTCTTTTTCAAGACCTGATTTTTGTCACTATGTCAGAATATAGAAATTCTAAAATTATTCTAAAATAATAATTATTATATTAGGTGAATAAAAAATTCACCTACGTTCCACTCTAGTGTGTCCTCATGCATGGAGGTGATCTGGGTTCTGCACAATCATGTTGGCAGAGCACAAGCCCTGATAGGCCCTTCCGTGCTGCAGAGGTTTTAAGTGGAGTCATGCCAAAAGACTGCCTCTACTCATCAAAACATAGCCAGTTAAATATGGAAAGGCTCATTACCAGTAGACTAGCTGCTTGGTACTAAGGCAACTGATAAAGCTGATGATATTATTAGTCTATATTTTCTCCTTTGTTTTGTTTTGTTTTTTCTCTTATGGTTTCTCTCATTCGTTTTAATTCTTCTATGCAACGTGACTAATGTGAAAATGTGTTTAATAGGAATGGATGTATAGAGCTCATATAAGACTGCATGCCATCTTGGGGAGGGAGCCCTAAGGGAGCGGGAGAACATTTGGAACTTATGGAAATGATTGTTGAAAACTGAAAACAAATAAATTAATAAATTTCGGGGAAAAAAAGAAAAATTTTTATTCTAATTGTTAATGACAGAAATTAATACCAAATGTACTGTGAGCTGCCACTCCCTTAAATGTTCCTTGTAATGTCAGAATTTCAGTAAGGTCCTTGCATTCCTACTCTTAAGATACTTACTCTTGATTGGTTGAACTGAACCACCTTCTTCCCCAGGGAGTTTGCCTTGTGGGGAGCCCAGCTCAAGCTGGATCTCAGCTTCTAGTGTCTTTGCCCCCTTCCATTGGGATTCATGGTATGAAAAGCAAAACAGCCATAATGAAGTGATTTTTCCTTGCCCAGACTGCCAAGGTCACTGGGGTCTCATGACTAAGCCTTGCTACCTCATACTGTCTCCTCCCCCTCTCCTGCTAAACTATAAAAACTTTTTCATGGGCCGCTTTGGTTGGGAAATCCACTGGACATCCCCCAGGGTGGCAGGTTTGCTACCCTGTACTCTTTATTGAAGATTCTTTATTCCTCCGCTCATGGTTTTGATTTATTTCAGGACTTGACAAAGCAAAGAAAAATACAGAGTGACTCACAATCTTGTGCAGTGACTGTGGCAAAGGCAGTAGAGAGGATGAAGAAACTGTTTTTAGATTGTAAACATTAGCTCAGTTGTTGATATTCTAAATAAAGAATTATCAGAGAGGGAATGTACTGCAGAGGAAACTGAATCCTGTCATTCTTGGCCATCTTGTGAAACCAAAATACAAAAGGAAGTTACTGTGAAATTGGAATATTATTTACACGTTCTCCCTGGAGAAGCAAATAAAGAAACTGGCAGAGGTAATTTGATCATGTACTCGAAAGCAAGAGTAAACATGGTTTCATGGAACCATTGGTCAGTTCAGATCACAATGCTTACACAAAAAAGTTATATACACACACAGATACACACTATATATATATAGATATAGATATAGATATATATATAGATAGATATAGATATATATAGATAGATAGATATAGATATATATACATACATATATGTATGTGTATGTGTATATGTATATGTATATCTGTGTGGGTAGAAGTGACCTTAGTGGCCATTGAGTCTAACCCCATCATCTTACAGATGAAGAAACTGAGACTAGATTGGATGAGTCACTTGTTTAGGGTCACACAGCTAGTGTTCAAGGTAGAATCTGAACCCAGGTCTTCCCGATTCCAAGTCTAGTACCCCAATCACTACGCTTTACCAATAAAGCTCACAGTAAGATCTTCCAAATTAAATTACAATATACTTTAATACTTGCCAGCTTCCAAAATAAAATGGAAAAAAAAACAACCAAATCTGATAGCTTTAATGTAACGTAAAGGTGGACATGTAGTGGAAGTTAGCAAAAAAAAAAAAAAATGCTGAAAAGCATGGCCCAGAAGTAAGGATTAAGAGAAGCAAAAGATGTGTAAACTTTACAGAAGCTTTTTTTATAATTAATACTTTCTTCAAGAAGAAAACTAAGTGGTGTTAGACATGGCAAGTACCAAATAAAATAAAATTAATTATATTTTAATGATAGGAAACACCTGGGTACTGCCATGGAGTCACTTGTGTTTTAGCTCCCAGCTCTGTCTGTATCATTAAAACCACCAACTTGTTAGAACCAAGGTCAAAATAAATACCATTCTAGAAGACAGAAGAGAAATGAAAAGACATAATATGCAATTGAGGCAACACCAACTAAATAGATAAAAGAGCATCTGTCAACACTGTTATCATTTCTTAAGGAAGTCCAGCTGACATGCATGGAAGACCCCAAAAAGGAGAAAAAAGAGTGTAAGTTACTCTTCATCTCCTTGATCTTGATCAAGCTCTCAGTCTCCTTGCTGAGAGACATGGCAACAAAGAGCACTGTCTACTTCTACAAAGAGCTCCGAACCTTTTTTTTTAAATCATAGACAACTTTGGCCATCTGGTGAGGGCTGATGACCCCTTTTTAGAGTAATGTTTCAAATGCATAAAATAAAATGTATAGGGTTACAAAGGAAACCAATTATACTGAAATCATTTATCAAAATATTTTTTAACAAATCCATGAACCACAGGTTAAGAACCTCTGAATTAAATCATAAATTTACACATAAATTTTAGAGAGAATGATAAAAAGAGAATGAACAGTACCAATACACCACACACATACAAAAAAATAGTGGATAAAACAAGTTTACATAAAGTATATTTAGAGAACCAATTAAACCAGATTATTCCAAGGTGTTTTAAGGATAAAATTATTGAATGTTGAAAAGTGGAAGAGGTCTGTAAAGATTTCTATAATAAACCATTTTGTTCATCAATAACAGGAGAACTACTACTAACACATTTGGATTGTCATTAGTATTTTTCATGTATGATATGTGTATGTAGCACCAATATAATTTTGAGGGCATTGAGGTGGTTGATTCTAAAGACATCTGAAACAGAGGATGATATCAAATACTTGGAAAAGACCACAAAATTTATTATCACCAGAGGAAAAAGAAAGGTGACCAAGAATATATCAACAACTGTAATTCATATATACCTTTCTCTCATCTATATAAGATTTTTAGAAAATTAATCTGCACATACATCAAGAGCATCTTTAATAACAGAAGAATGGAATGAGCAGGCTTTTGCAAAAAATTTCTATAGCAGATCACATCTGACAGTCACAGAATTAACCGAAAGGAACAGAAAATATAAGCTCAGTTTTGTGTATTGTTTGTGACGATTAAACTATTTGATTCAGCAGAAGAAAAGTATTGCATTAAAGGTTCTCTGAATGATGTCTTTCAAGTACATATCAAAATCATAGAAGAGCCTGTGAAAGGGGTGGTCGCTCTGATAATTGTCATAATAATAAACATACAATATTTATGTGTGTCAGGCATGACACGCATGCTGACAACTTTACAATTGTTATGTTTAGTCAATCTCACGACAACCCTGGGAGGTAGGTGCTATTATTTAGGATGAGGAAACTGAGACAAACAGGACTTAATGATTTGCCCAGAGTCAGAATTTCAAGTCAAGTCTTCCTGATTCCCAAACTGGCACTCTCTCCACTCTACCCCCTATAGAGAACTCTCATAAAAATTGTGTGTGTTGTGTGTATGGGTGCATGTATATGTATACAGAATCAAATACTCATGTATGTGTGTATTTATAGGTATGTATATTACATATATATATATATATATATAATGCAGGAGAGAGAGAAAGAGAGGAAAAAAAGCACATAGCTTTGTAGTTGAGGTTTTTCTTGTTCACTTTTTCTGGAATGAATAAAGTCTGAGATTCTTTTCCATTCCCTTGGTATCTCCTCCTTCTCTAGATATCTTGTAAATGTGTCCCTCCAGCTTGGTTCTCCTCTGATTCTCTGTCTTTGTCTCTGACTCTGTTGCTCTCTAGTTTAATATGGATATATGTTATATGCACATATATATCTATATGTACACACATATACATTCTTCCCTTTGTTCTTCTTAGTGGCGTTTCTGTGTTCTCTGTAAGCTTCTCAAGAACTGTGATATTAGGCCCCAAGTGTGGTGATTCCCCTATTCTTGATGGAGAAGACATAATGAGTTTTGCAAATCTTTTTTTATTTTTCTTCCATTTGTGGCCTTCTTTCTGTTTCATCTTAGAGTGCTCTTGGTATGACTTTGCTTAGTTAGGAATGTTGCCAGGTTTTCTTTAAACTGGTTCTGCCCTCCACTCCTTTCTCTGCTTTTTAAGAAGAGCCTGCTAATCATCATCCATCACCCTTCTTCATAAGATTTTATGTATGAGTTTATATTTCTATTCCTTTTTGCCTTTGGCAGCTATCTTTCCATGAACAGTAAGTCAAACGTTTGCTAAGATGATTTCTGGGCTCTTTTGGTCTCCTTGTAGCAATTAATTTACATTAGTTTAACTTCTAGATGAAATTGAACCAGTGTTAATATCATTCTTGTTGTCCATTTCCCATTGTCTATTTTCAGTAGTTTGTTTAAATAATTTATAACTAAATCTTAATTATATACATTACCATTCTTGATTATAAATTTTTATCTTGCACATAGTAGGTGTTTTAAAAGTGCTTCTTGATTGGGGACTTCTCTTATCCTTCATTTTGTACGTACCACTAGTTTGGGCCTCTTCATCTGTCACAGTCTCTCTGTCTCCACCTCCTACCCCATGCTTATTGTGAACTGTGTTCATATCCAGATAGATCAGGTCACAAACCTCTACCCACTTCTTTTTCCATATGTATTCTAAAGAGCAAGGGCCCCAAAATGGGCCAGCATAGTGTCTTTATGACATGCCCACAGGGATAATCTTTTTTTTTTTAAATTTGGAAGTGAAAATTATTTGAGAATGGATTAGATTCTCTTAGTATTAGACCCCAGGGCTTAGGGTATTATTAATATAAATAGCCATAACTTACCACCTCCCCCCAAAAAAAACCAAACTTGTTTATCCAAGTTATCTCCTTCCCACTCCCTCCCACCCTTAGATCTCACACACACACACACACACACACACACACACACACACACACACACACACATACACACACATACACACAGTTCATTGTTTAGAGCCCCATTTGCACAGGTTTTTCAGTCATCAAGAATGCTCTGCTGCCTCTTCTTTGAGAAAGGACTGAAATAGACTCTTCTCATTGTGTCCCCTTCATCTAACCCCTCCAGTCCTGCCTTTGTGTGGATTCCCTGTCCCTAGAACCAAGCTGTTGAGATATACACCCTGTCTATGAATTCCTGGATAACTGTTGAGAATACTGTTGCAGACTTCAGGTTTTTCGGTATAAAACACAAAATAAATGTTTTTATTAACAAAAAAAAGTGTTTCTTGGAACTTGATATTGAACTACTAAAGGAAGTCTATTGTCCTATGTTATTTAGTTAATGGTGAAACTGGTCCTTCAATATGTATATATTGGACATACTGAGGATGGAAAGGAATCTAGATTAAAACTTAACAGGCTAAGGCTATCAAACTTGTTTGCCTTTGGGAAATTATATACTCCTTTTAATGATCTCAAGCTTCTGACTGAAACAAAATCCCTTCTACTAGAAAATTAGTATTTTTTTCTGGTGATTATGTATAGTTGTATAAAGTAATAGAATACCATAGTTTCTGAAGAATTAGAGTTCCAGATCACCTATAGGACAATGAGAGGGACATTGTGGGTATGAGTTACAATGCATTACCAGTGTAGAATTGTAAAAGAAAGGTAAATGATTGGAGAAAAAAAAAAAGTAGGACAGTTAAATAACAAGAGGGAGAGATAACTGTGCTTCTTTGGTATTCATACAATGTGAAGAAGTGAAGAGAAACATCCAAAGGGTGATGGGTGGATTCCCAGTAGGAGAATTACCAGAATACCCTGGATCAGAAGTTTTGAATGGCTTGTGAATTCTATTATTGGAGGAAGACCCCTCATTGATGAGGTCACAGGTCACATATTCATTTAAATATCATTTTTTTTAAAAAAGTAGAGCATAGAGGTTTCAAGCAGAAGAAGAAAGAAATGTAAATGGAAGCATAAATAGATCATGAGAAACAGTAGTGGCACAAATTATTTGTAATGGTGGACTCATTCTATTTACCTGAATGTTACAGAACCAATATCTCACTGAAAGCTCCATAAACAGCAGGGAGGGAAGAAACATTTTTTTAAAAAGCCAGAGGCATTTTCTCTTCCCAGAAGTTCTGGAAAAGAAGCTAGAATTTCTTGTAACCAATCCCACTATACCTGAAGCTTGCATTTTCAAGGAGAAGACTGGAGTCTGCACTTTGCATAGATACCCTCTCAGAAACAACTGTAAAAGAGCAGCAGAAAATTTCATGATAAGCAAATAATATTTCTCCCTTTGAACATGCAAAAAGAAACAGATATAAACAGTTCTATGACTGATGGACTGGGCTAGTCCACTGTACACCCAAAGTTAGTGTCTGCCTATGTGATAAGGTTTAAGAGGTATCTTAAGTCCTTCTTGCCTCAAAATATTCCTATTTATTGATCCGATCAGGTGTCTTTGGGGATGTCTTTGAATGCCTTCAAAAGAGGTCCCTGGATAAGTGAAACTTTGATAAAAAACACTTTTCAGATCAGAAGTCAGTAGACGTGGGGTCCAGCCCCAGCTCTGATGCTGTGTGCTCTTGGGTAAATACATTAAATTTTTGGATTCTCAGTTTCCTTCTCTGAAAAATGGGAGTAATCTTCCCTGTCCTGTCTGCCTTGCAGAGTTGTCTTGAAAATCAAATGAGATAATGGACATGACAGCAATATATGCATATAGGTGGAATTGTTGCTGCCATCATCATTGTCATTCTGATAATGGTCACTGGGAAGAGATAACACATTAGCCCAAATTGTATCAGCTAAATGAATTAATCAGATCAGCAGAGAAGAGAAGAGACTCCTGAGGGACTAGTGACTTTTAAAGAGATAAAAGGGAAGGTCTAGATTGGGTTGCTACATATTTTTTTTTTTAGATTTTATTTTGTATCTTATTTTTCCCCAGTTACATGTAAAAACAATTTTGGATTGCTACATCTTTTTTTTAAGCTTTTATTTAGTATCTTATTTTCCCCCAGCTATATGTAAAAACGATTTTGGGTTGCAACATCTTAGGAACTTGGAGTAAACTCTGCATGCGGGAACAGTGTGAGAACTACGAATATGTCCAGGGAAATCACAAAAGGAGCAAAACGGGTGCCAAGGATAAGGCTGGCCTGCTTCACAGTTCCATCTTGGATGGGCCTCGTCAGGTTCTCAAGAGAAATTCTGGGATCCTGGCTTGAAGAAAATTCTGGTCTGAAGATTTTCATTTTTAACGAATATGATTTCCATTCACTGGTAACATCCTTACAGGAAGACAAAAACTAATAGGACTACTATGTGAAAATCCATTGATTGGTACTGAACCTACTGAGAAGCATAACTTTTTTTAACTGTGTTGTAGAACCCTGTACTGAGCCTCAAGGTGCCAGATTTTTACTGCAGTTAAATGCACAAGCAGAGATCCTTGCCAAATATAGACAAACTGGAAATAGAAATCTGGAGACATAAGGCCTATTGGCACTCTAAATAGGAAAATAGAATGAGGAATAAAATGGTAACAGGAGGCAAATTCTTGCTTGAATACACCAAATAGAAATAGTATAAAGTCTCAAGTCAAATTATTCCTGTAGGTCTAATAGCATTTGCTCAGTAGGTCTTTATTTACAACCCATGGTTCTTGAAGCAGAGGTTATAACATCAGAGTAAAATATACATGTGCATGTGTGTGTGTTGGGGGAGAGTTTATAATATCTTTACATTATATAGATTCCTTTCTGTATAGACAGGTATAAAGATGTAAAGGCATACACATATGTATGCATTTACATATATTATGTATAGATACATTTTATATCAGCATTCATATGTATCCACACACATCTATCTGTCTGTCTATCTTTCTATCTATCTATCTAAATGCTCCCTACCCTCAAAGACATTTATAAACCCCTAATCCCTTTGCAATGTACTAAGGATCATTTTCCTGTGCCTTAATCCGGATACCATTTTCTTTTGTGGGCTAGAATCACAAACCAAAGAGATAGAAAGACTTCAAAGGCTATCATCCAGTTTTATGATCCCATAAACTGGTTGGGTGGTTTTCAAACTTTTTAGTCTCAAGACCACTTTATACTCTTGAAAATAGTTGAGGATCCTTCAAAGAGCTTTTGTTTCTGTGGAGTTCTATCTATCATGATTTTCTGTATTAGCAATGAAAACATCTTCCTTACTATGAAAATAGTCTTGAATTTGTGAACCCCCAAGTGGGTCTTAAGCACACCTATAGGTTCCTGGTCCATAATTTCAGAATTCTCTATTGAACTAGTCTAACCATGGCTTCTCAATATGTTCTGTGCCCTTTTCCCTCTAAGATTATGTTGGTACAGTCACACCTGTTAAATTACCAAGAAAGTGTGTTGATAGCTAAGTTGTATCCTTCTTCTATACTTCAGAGTTCCATGATTTTACCATGAGAGTATTCTTTGACTTAGTAGACAGTTTTGGTGAGTTGCTGTGGCCAAAAATTTCATATCCATCATCCAACCTTCCAGTTCCAAACTTCTCTGAAATTAAGTTGACTGACTTTCAGACAATAAGTGGGTGATACTGCCCCCTGAGGGGCTTTGGAACAATGGGAAGCAGAGTTATAGCCTTGGGTGCAATTGTACACTTAATCTGAGACTTCTTTCCTAGTTTGTCAGATTTCCAGCAGAGCATTAAGTAATTTTTTTTAAAGGGGGCAATAGGCCAAATAAGTTTGAAATCTTCTACAATAGACCCACATTCAGTAACCAGCCCCATGCTTGCAGCTTTTTTTGGTTGGTAGGCCTACCAAGTGAAAAGGGGAAGGGAATAAGCATTTTTATAGCATCTATGTGCCAGGCACTGTGGACCCAAATCTTATGTCATTAGATCCCCATGACAATCCGTGAGATATGTGTGACTATAATCTTCAGTTCTGAGTCAAGGAAGCTGAGGTATACAGAGATTAAGTGACTTGTCCAGAATCACACAGCTAGTACATCTCTGAGGTCAAATCTGAACCCAGGTCTTCCTGACTTCAAGCCTAACTCTCTCTGTCCACTGTACCTCCCATCTGCCATTATAAACCCAAGATTAACTTCATGACACATTAAAGCATCACAGTAGGACTTAAGTGAAATACTCTTATTTCCTTTATATAGGGGAAGGAAATAAGTATCCAGGACAACCGCTGACTTAGCCAATAAGTAATTAGGCTTAGATTTATATTCTCAATAACATGCCAATTATTGAGACACTAAACACGTTAGGTAAAGGGTGGAAAATTAGGAAATTGTACTTCAGTCTTCATCTCAACAACTTGTACCCATTGCTCTTAATACTTCCCTTAAAGGCCAAGTGAAGCAGATCTCAACCCTCTTTCACACAAAATCCCTTGAAATACTTACAATTACATTCTCCTCTGCATCTACTCTGCTCCAGATTAAACATCCCTAGTTTCTTCAAACAGTTATTTTTTATAACAGCATGATTTTGAGGTCTTTTGCCACCTTGCACACCTATCTCTGAATTTTTTATTTTATCCATTGTCCTTCCAAACAAAGGTCCATGCATTCCAGCATGAAATAGTGAAAAGAGCATCAGATTGGAATGAGAGGATCTAGATTCAACTCCCTGCTTTGCTATTTACCACCTCTATGACCTTGGGCTTCCACTCTCTGTGCCTGTGTCCTTTTCCCCTTTTCCGTAAACTAAGGGGATCTTTCAAGACCTCCAAGATCCCTTCCTGCTCTAAATCTAAATTATGCCAACATGATGAGATCCTCAAACGCCTTATCCTGAAGCTGATTAAGATATGTGGCCCTGACTATGGCTCATTTTCTTTTTTAATCTATATTTTTTCCGTTTTGCTCAGTTGGTCACCCAAGCATTGTGATTATAAATAGAACACATTTGCATAGTGATTTAAGTTTTACAGAATGTTTATTAAAACAGGCAGATATTCTAGTTATCACAAAGATCACTGGCAGATAAAACACATCTAAAATCCTTCCAGAAAAGATTTCCATCTGTTAATGTGCTGTAACTGAATAAACACATTAGTGTCAAGGAGCAAACCAGGAATGGGTATTTATAAGTCTCATGGAATTAATTAATGACATAAAGTAAATTAATTAATTTCTTTTTAATACCTTTAAAGATGAAAGATGATGGGATAAATACTATGTATTGTTATTACTTCGGAAGCTTATCACATTTTGAAGACTGGAAGCATAAACAGAGCTAGACAGGATCTTTTGGAGCTCAGTAAGGAATACAGTTCTCCTTGGTCACAGGCATGGTCATTGTATACAAGTGTACACATCCAGTGAGAAGTTCTTAGAGTCAGAAACACTTGGATTTGACTCCTCCATCCATTCACGAGTTGTGTGACCTTGGAACAAGTCACTCAACCTCTGGGACCCTCAGTTTCCTTCCTTGTAAAATGAGGACAACAACAACCATGGTTGGGTTGTTGTTCAGTCGTATCCAACGCTTTGTGACCTCATTTGGGGTTTTCTTGGCAAATACCCTGGAAGGGTTTGCCATTTTCTTCTCCAGCTCATTTGACGGATGAAGTAACAGGGTTAAGTGACTTGCCCAAGGTCACACAGCTAGTAAGTATCTAAGGCCAGATTTGAACTCAGGAAGATGAGTCTTCCTAACTTCAGGCTTGGCACTCTGTGCCCTATAGGACCCCCTAGCTGCCCAGTGACCACAGTACCTACCTCATAGGTTTGCTGTATGGCTCAAAGGAGATCATCCAAGGTACTTTGCAAACTTTAAATCACTCTATGTGTCAGTTAAACTTGTCATGCCAGAACCCTCATGAGAATTAAATAGAAATAGATAGCAACCTCCTACCACTAACCTCCTCAACACCGCTGATCCTACCAAACATGGGAAGGAATTCTTGATAATGGTGAAATTCTGTGGTTTTCTTTCTCTGTCCTTAAAAATGTTTGTTTGTATCTCTCTGCAGATTCCGGGGGAAATCCATAGATGGGAGATATTGTCCAAGTGATGGTAAGAAGAAACTTAGATTAAAAGAAGTTTCTGTTGAACTTAGAATGATAGTAAATATTGTATCAGCAGCCCCTGCTCAGAGAAAAGGGGAAAAATGATAAACAGCTCATGCTTTCTTCCTTCTGTAGCTTTGACAAGCTCCAAACCTTCCTCTGGGCAATATCCCACAAGGTAGTGACCAAAACTAATAGGAATTATGAAGCCTACCTTGATTAGATTTTTATTTCCAATAACATGCCAATTATTGAGACACTAAACACATTAGGTAAAGGGGTGGTATGGTGTAGTGGAAAACATGCTGACCCTGGAATTAGAGGATTTGTGCTTAAATTCCACTTATGATGCTCATGACTTGTGACACTTGGCAAGTCAATAACCTCCCTGGACCTCAGTTTCCTTATTTGTAAGCTGAGGTAGTTGGACTAGATGGCCTCTCAGGTCCTTTCCTGTTCTAGATCTCTGAACTGTAAACTAGTCATGAGCTTTTTCTTATAAATGTGGTGTATTTAGAAGAAACCACAGAAATCATGAGTGACCAGGAATCATACCATAGCCAGAGGAGCAGAACGTACTGTACTTGCCCTTAGCAAGAGCCACACTCAATGGCCAGTGTATAGTTATGCAGAACTCAGTCTAGGCAAAAGCAAGTTTAATACTACCTTCCATTTTCTTGATCTAAAAATAACAGACTAAAAATATCTAAAAGATTCGACATAGACTGAGAGTACTGTCCTACAAAAGAACTTTAATACTGAGGTGAAAATATCTATTTATCACCCTATATGTAAACAGAACATAAGGGTGATCAAAATTAACAACTAGAGAAAATATGACCTATTTCCCACCACTTGAATTTTACAAGTAAGGTTATAATGGTCTTACTTGGGTCTTTTAGGAGTAAACTTCTAAAAACTTCTGAAATCTAAACTCATACCTCCAATCCTCTGATCCAGGAGACAGCATCAAGGACAGGCAGGTAGGAGCTACAGAGCCTTCCTTTTGCACCATTAGTGATTTCCTCTACTTACTCCCCCTAGAATTTTGCCTCCTCCTTGTTTAGGTGTTTTATTGATCTTTGATGTTATTGATTCCTCGATCTCATTAGTTCTTCTCTCAGTTTCAGATCCTCCTCCCTTTACAGAGTATGTTTTATGTCCTTCAGAACGTAAGATCCTTGAGGGTAGAGAAATTATACACAAAGTCTGGTATTCACCAAGTAGTGTTTGTTTTGGTTTGGTTTTTTTAAGTGAACGCAATCAGATCTAAGCTGAGAGAGGAAATTTATTTTATTTGTCAAATGTGTTTTAAATTAAAATCAGTAAAATATTGCTTAATAGAATTTTTAGTATAGCTAGATCTTAATATAGTTAGGAACAAGAATCAAAATTGAATTCCTCTCCAGTGGATCCTGGATAACCATTGTAATGTTATAAAAGGTATTCCCATTTAGTTATATTTTACCTGTAGATCCCTTCTTGCCCTGAGATTCTCTTCCTTAGTGTCTAACATGAAAAGTAATTCTCCTTCCCTACCATATATTATCAAAGAAAAGCTTAGAAAATTGGTAAAACTGGTTAACTTAAGATTGATCATTTATAGAATTTAGGGCCCGTTGGTCATTTCTGCTCTGAACATTAGCTGACTGGTAGACCTATCTCTCCAAAAAAGGAACAAGTCCTTAGTGGGCTTAAAAAGGGAGCAAAGTCTTTGCAATAGAAAGAGACATGAAATCTGAGTTTTGACCATTAGAAGTTGGTGCAATGAAGGCAGGTTCCAAGAAAAGGTAGTTTACTCCTAGCCACCTTGCCCCAAAGTACAGCACATATGACTTGGTTAAACTGAACTGAGAAAATGAACTATGGGGCAAGGGTAGTAATTCCAGAGAAAAGAGAAAGCTTTTCCAGAGAAAGCTTTAGGAAAGGGATGAAGGAAATGTCTGTAAAGATGGTCTGATATCTTGAAATAAAATTTGGTGTGTGGGGGGAAGTGAAAGGTGTGGTGATGTAAAGGATCAGGGTAGAACCTCCTATTTCAAATAAGTCTAGATCAGAAATGCAATATAATTTGAGACTGGCAGCTGTGTGGCACAGTGATCAGGCCTGATGTCAGGAAGACCTGAGTTCAAATTTAGCCTCAGACACTAACTAGCTGTGTGATCCTGGGCAAGTCACTTAACCCTGTTTGCCTCAGCTTCCTCATCTATAAAATGAGCTTGAGAAGGAAATGGCAGACCACTCCCATATCTCTGCCAAGAAAACCCCAAATGGAGTCACAAAGAGTCAGACATGATTAAAATGAATCAGTAACAACAACTGAGACTAACAAGGCAAACTTGGGTCTGGACCAGAGGTGGGAAACAATGTAAGAAGTAGGTTCAGAGAGGGACCGACAGTCCTGCAATACTTGTCCAGAATTTCGAATGAAATTAATCTACATCTGATTAGAAGGGCTTCTTTTTCAAATTCAGGTCCAACTATATGACCTCTGAGGTACCTCTGAACTCTGAGTAACCTGGTCCAGCTTCTCACTCCAGAGAGGAATAAGGAAGGAATGGGACTGTGTATGATCTAACCTTAGGACAGTCAAACAAAGCAATAGCGGCTAAACTTACTGAGTTATGATAACCACCCTGTATTCTATAAACTCTTTAGTTTCTGTGCATTTTCTATTTTCTTCCTCACTCCCCCTTCTCCACCCCAACCCACATGACTAATTTAAGTGAAAAATGCATTTTCTCATACCTCAGTTGGGTTGCCAAGGGCTTGGTATACCTCTGAACAGGAGAGAATCAGGGACTGATAGAGATGGTGAAAGGTGTTCCTTCCTACCTGCGTTAACCTCTCATAAATTCCTGTCTTTGAATGAAGTGCTGTCTATGGCACAGCTTCTTTTAGATGGATACCCGCTTCTGAAGGGACTAGAACCATGGCCATAACTCTGGCTTCGTGCAGCAGTTCTTTGATTGGTCCTTTAGAGACTTCTGTACTATTCTTATTTATCTTGGATTTTTTTTCGTCCTGGACTCATCTTTACTACAGTGAGATGATTTCACTTGTAAGATGATCAAAGTCTCTAAGAAAAATGGACAGGGTCTCAGAATGACTTTTGTGATACACAAGCTTGTTCCTCAGGATAACACTTGTTACCTTAAATTTTTCTGCAGCCCAAGAGTCCCTTGTGTCTGAATGAACAAATGAAGCATTTGTTGCATATTTACTATGTGCAAAGCTCTTTACTAAATGCTAAAGATTCAAAAAGAAAATTAGAATGGTCTCTGATCTCAAGGAGAGATGGTGAGGAAGACACACCATAAGAAAAAAGGGTTTAGAAACATAATAACAACTACTACTTCCCATTATACTTACAAACTCTAAACTGAGGTACCTACTTGGAATTATCCTATGAAATTGACACATCCCTAATAATGTAAAGCATTAAATCATTATTTTCACATATTCCAATGTGGAATTTCATCAGTGTGGATATTCCTTCCAATAATGCAGATTGCAGCCCAACTATACCTACCCATTCTGGATGGGTGACTCTTGTTCAAAGCCTCCCATTGTTCCCAAAGGGAATCCACCCACTGGGCTTGGGTCTTCCTCTCTTGATATCACAAGGATGCCAGGAGAGCACAAAGCTATCTATCAGTTAGCCCTTGCTCTCACCAAGAGACCAGACCATTTTTTTCCCACTTATATATTCTTTGCATGAGGATCCTTTATCCCACTTC
Source organism: Potorous gilbertii (assembly GCA_028658325.1). NCBI lineage: Eukaryota > Metazoa > Chordata > Mammalia > Diprotodontia > Potoroidae > Potorous > Potorous gilbertii. Next base: position 26,759 of record JAQQSK010004197.1, read on the forward strand.
TCCCTCATAATTCCATGATTGTGATGTCACCATGAGATTGTGCTCACTCTTGCCCTTTGTGTAGTTCTTAATTTCAGTTATTTAGAGACATTAGTGTTCCCCGACTTATTGCCATGCAACAACCATGAAACAAAGAGATTATTGAGTCTTATTCACTATTTCCTGCTTCCTTGTACCAGCCTTCCGCCCTCTCTTTCATGCTTGCTTTACTTTGAATCAGTTGTAGTTTTCCTGTACTAAAGCCTTGCTCCTGGAGAGGGACAGTCTTCTTGAGAGTTTAGAAGAGGCATATGCTTCACTTCATTGCCAAAGAGAAAACTCTTTGGCATTCTGTCTCAGTGCTCATAACCTTGGGAACACAAACTTTCCCCCTTTCCTACCCCTACTTCCCAGAGTCTTCACCACAACAGACACATAAAAGACAAGTTCATTACCATGTGGGAAAATTTCAGGGTACTAAGTTGAGTACCCAGCCCTTAGCACAATGCCTGACACATAGTAGGCAGTTCATAAATGCTTCTTGATTTGACTTACAAACTACTTGTGGACAGGTAAATTATAGGTATGTACTATGCTATTCGATTGACTTTACAGCTTAACACAATAACTAGATTTTTATAGCTACCACCAATTTCACTTACTATTTCCCCTTCCTGATTCTCTCCAGTGTAGGTAGAGCTTTCTCTTTCTATTAGGTCTGTTGAGAACTGAAACTGTTTAGTTTCTGTCTGGTAGAGTTGGAAGGGACCTCAGTGGACATTCCTAATGAGTGCTTTACAAAGCACTCATAAATCTCCCTGAAATAATTTCTCTTTTTCTCTTGGAATTTTTTTTTACTCTTTTATAGTGTAAGTGAAAAGGAGTTATATAAAATAAAGCTGGTGTGGTAGGTTAAGAGCCAAATTCTGGAAGCCCTGAAATGCCAGGCTAAGAAATATTTATTTTATCCAAGAGCAGTGGGGAGCCATTGGAGATTTTTGAGTAAGAAAGTAGTAATACAAGGGAGGGCAATGAGAGGAGGGAGCAATTAAAGTCAACACTCTTGGGAAGGGACAGGATCAAAAGAGAGAATAGAAGCAATGGGGGGCAGGATAGGATGGAGGGAAATATAGGTAGTTTTACATAACATGACTATTATGGAAGTCATTTGCAAAACTACACAGATATGGCCTATATTGAATTGCTTGCCTTCCCAAAGGGAATGGGTGGGGAGGGAAGGAGGAAGAGAAGTTGGAACTCAAAGTTTTAGGAACAGCTCTTGAGTATTGTTCTTGCATACAACTAGGAAATGAGAAATACAGGTAATGGGTAATAGAAAGTTATCTTGCCCTACAGGACAAAAGAGAAGATGGGTTAAGGGAAGGGAAGGATGTTAGAAGGGAGGGCAGACTGGTGATAGGGGTAGTTAGAATGCTCGGCATTTTGGGGTGGGGGGAGGGGAGAAATGGGAAGAAAATTTGGAACCCAAAATTTTGTGGAAATGAATGTTGAAAACTTAAATAAATAAATTTTAAAAAAATAGAAAAAAAAAGAAAGTAGTAATACCACAGGAATTAGAGATCGAGGGGGTGTGAATTTACTAATAACAGGACTGTGGAAATACCATTATTTGAATCCCTATTCTCCAGATGGACATATGGAAACGGAGAGCAGAGATAGGATGGGTGGCTGTTTTATCTTGAAACCCTGGGGAGCTATAATGGGTAGGGGGAGGGGGAGGGCTGGGGCGGGGGGAAGGTGAAGGTATCAGGGAGTTGGCTCAAATGAGAGGTTTGGCCAATAAATTTCTGGAGCTCTAGTCTCCAAGAAGCAGGTTGAACTCACACTGAGTGTCTATTATATAGCTTGAGCCCCAGATAATGAGGGTTAAAGTATACCCAGAGTATACTCCTTATGTGGAACATACATAGCTTTATCTCAGATCTGGTTTCTGCAGGCCTGGGCTAGGCTTTCAGGAAACCGATGGTGGTAGGTCCAGACAGAGGCATTTGAATCTGAACCAGAGGACTAGGAAGGAAAATTGTTACCTCCCCTTTGACTTGAGTGGAAGAGGGCAATGAAGGTTCTCCCTAAAGACGGAAGAAAACATGAAGGCTAGCAAGCTGGCAGATGAGTCGCAGGTTACTAAAATCATAGTTAATAATAACAGCTAACATTTTTATGGTATTTACTGTGTGCTTGGGCACCGTGCTAAGCATACTGCAGTTATCATCTTGTCATTTCATCTTTTCAGCCACCCTGAGATGTAGATGCTATAATGATCCTCCATTTACTGATGAGAGGTTAAATGACTTGCTTAGGGTCACACAGCCAGGGGCCAGTTTGCACTCAGGTCTTCCTCACTACTAGCCCAGGGGCAGCTAGGTGCTAGGTGCTAGGTGGTGCACCACCTAGCTCTATCTAGTGGATAGAGCACCAGAGCAGGAGTCAGGAGGACCTGAGTTCAAATCTCACCTCAGGTACTTGACACTCACTAGCTGTGTGACCTTGGGCAAGTCCCTTAACCCCAATTGCCTCATCCTGGGTCATCTCCAGTCATCCTGATTCAGATGGCTCTGGAGGAGAAGTGAGGTTGGTGACCTGCACAGCCCTCACTCAAAACAAAGTCAAGTGCAGGTCATGTCATTATTTCTCTGATGGTGTGGTCTTCTTCAGCAATGAAGGATGAACACACACACTACAAGGCCAGTGTTCTATCTACTGTGCTACCTAGCAGTCCCAGAAGTTATGGCACAAAGTTAAGATTAAGAGCAAGTTTTAAAGATCATTTTACTAATCAGGATCTTTGTACAAGATTACGATTAGAATTAGTTATGAAGAAATGAAGGAATGAAAAATTAATGCAGAGTTACGTATATGTACATGTTAGGAGTTTATTCCTTTTTTAAAAAAGGAATTTCCCCCTAAAGTATTAGTTGTTTTTGTTATTTCATGAATGTTTGACTAAATTTAGCTATTTTAATAGAGGAATCTATTTTTATATGAACAAAATTATGCAATTCGTAGGTAGAAGAACTTGAGTTAGAACCAGAATCTCAGGTCCCAAGAAAGGCCTTTCAGGTCTGATAATAAAATGGCAAATTACTGCCCTCTGGTGGCAGCATGCTAAAATTCTGGTGCAGTTTTTTTGGATGCAAACCAACTCCAAGGTTGCAACTGTAAAAATAAAGCCTTTGTGTGACAGCTTCCTAATATCGACCTTGCTTTTCATTTAATTTATGGATACATGCATTTCACAGAGCTATTTGGACTTAGCTTTGTTCCAGTCAAAAGGACAGAGCATTAGCACTCTAAAAATTATATTTGACATGTATATATATGATTTTATATTTCATATTTAGAGCTAGAAACAACCGTTTAGATTTCTTCCTCATTGTAGAAATATGGAAATTGAGGGCCAGAGAGGGGCTACTGCTTGCTCAAAGACACATTGGTGATAAACATAAGAGATACAATTCCAACGTAGGTCAATCTTCTGACTTCAAATCCAGTGTTCTTGCTTTTACACCAAGGAAGGAACTGTAATCCAATCCACAAGATGATCTGAACTGGCAGAGCTTATGTCATGCCTCTCATTCAAAGTCACAAAATCTCAGAGTTGGAAAGGATCTTAGAGGCCATCCGTTGTTCAGTTATGTCCAATGAGATTTTCTTGGCAAAGATATTGGAATGGTTCACCATTTCCTTCTCCAGCTCATTTTACAAATGAAGAAACTGAGGCAAACAAGGTTAAGTGACTTGCTTGGGGTCACGTAGCTAATAAGTATTTGAGGCTGGATTTGAACTCAGTTCCTCTTGATTCCAGACCCATTCTATCCACTGAGCCATCTTACTACCCTAGAGGGTATCTAGCCAGCCCATATTTGAATAAGAATTTCTCTTTACAAAGTAAGTCTTTTTGTGGATCCTAAGTTCTCTAATGAAGGGAAGTGACTACTGACTCGGGCATACCATTTTTTTCTTTATTATAGCTTCAACAATTTCATGGTTTTTATTAAGAAAACAAAATAAAACTGGCTTCTTGGCCCTTTCTCTTTTTGTCTCCTCCTAATACAAAATGCTTATATCTCTTAATGGCCAGCATCCTCTTAGACCTGCAGTTGAGCTCTTTGTGGCCTTGGTCTTAATTTGGAATATTGGCTTTGCTTGATCTCTGCTTCCAGGTACAGGGACATTGTGCCTAACCACACAGGGAGTATTGACCCATCTCATACTAAGTCAGTCCGTGAGGCTGCTGCTTGGCACAATTTTTTGTTTGTTTGTTCTTAGGTAAAAAGGGTTAAATGACTTGCCCAGGGTCATACAGCTAGGACATACCTGAGGCTGGATTTGAACTCAAGTCCTCTTAACTAGCCCCTGCACCACCTAGCTGCCACACTTCTTGAAGTAAGTTTTGTGGGGTTTAGGGACCACCATGTCAGTAATAACATTGTCAGCACAAAGGGAACCTTTCTACTTTGAAAGAATTCTAATAATTAAGATTTGCCTTTACCTCAAGATGAAATTGATTTCCAGGTATTTTCCTTTAAACTCCCTATCAGAACGCTCCCATATGTTTCCTCTAGAGGTCAGGCAAAACAAGGTCAATTCCTCTTCCACAAACTTTTTCAGTACATAAAGAGAGAAATCATATTCCCTTTGTCTTGTTTTCTTCAAGCAAAATACTCCCAATTCCTTCAGCTTCTCCTCTCTGTGACATGACGGAGGACTTTTACCGTTCTGGTTGCTCTTCAGCTTATCAATATTACACTAGAAAAATGCTATACACAGAACTGAGCAAATACTCCAGATAGGCCTGCCACATAATAAATACTTGTTGATTTGAACAGGAGAGAGTACGGAAGATTATCATGTCTCTTATAGACACTATGCCTCTCTTAATGAAGCCCAATGCTAAATTATCTTTTTTAATTGTTGTTTTATTATTGTTTTACTGTTGTGTGTGTCTGAATTACCTTTTATTGGCTGCCATGTTATACTGTTAATTGATACTGAGTTTTCTGTCCACCAAAAACACCAGATCTTTTTCAAACTACTACTATATAGCCAAGCCCTTCCCTACTTTTAACTTGTAAGACTGATTTCACATCTCTTCATTAGAGAGGAAAAAATAGTAAAATGTAAGACCTATTTCCTTCATAAATCATCTGGATCCAATCATAATGCCTCAGCCCTACCTTGGGACTTTTCACTCAATATGTGCTTGGTAAATGTTCATTGAATTTGAAAAATGTCCCTGTGTCCAGAGGTAAGCTACAGTGACCTGCTGGTCTCCATCTCCCTGGGGCTTGATATACAGAAATAGGTGAATGCTGAACAGGAAGAAGTTAGACTAGCACCCAGGAAGACCACTCCTGACTTAGAAGAACTGTATAATACATATAGAAACTGAGGAAAGTTGTACAGCCTCACCAACCACGATGAAGTCTCATCTGTCTGAAGTGATTTAGCTGTAAGTGCCTACAGATAGAAGGGTGAGGTAGATAGCTTCTTGAGGCCCTTTTCTAGCAGCTTCTTCCATCAGATGTCAGCCAACAGAGGTACAATACTTTTGGTTACTAATTACTCATGGTGACTCAACGTCAGAAATGAAAGCAACATGAGAGATGATCCAATCAATGCCCCTATTTCACATTTGGAGAAACCAAAGCTCAGAACATGCCCATATCTCTTCCAAAAAGAACAGTTGTCCCACATAAGCCCATATAGTGTAAAATATAACCAAATCAACCCCATTCTAAGGGATGTGTTTCTGGAGTCAAACTTGCTTTTGGAGAGAGCATAACACATTTGCCAGCTATTTGCTGGCTGGCGTTCACCTCAAATATGTCTCTCTGCAGAATTTATAGAGTCCCATGGAAACACAAAAAGAAGCCTAATTTAGCTTGCCACTGTCTTTTCAGCTTTATTCTTTTGGGCTTCTTCCCATCTCCCAACTCTTTCCCCCAATTTATTGTTTAAGTTAGCAATCAGCAAGTAATAAACAAGCCAGAGAAGCTTTACCAGTTTTTCTGGTTAATGTAAAACAAAACAAAAAACAGCTTCCCACAACCAGGAAGAAATGATTTGGCAGAGAGAGAAAGAGAGGCAGACATACAGACAGCGACAGAGAGAGATAGAGACACTGAGACAGAGACAGAGAGCAAGACAGAGAGACAGAAACAATATTCCAAATGAATTTCTAATCAGCATCCCTTCCGTAGCTGAAGCATTTGAACTAAACATGGATTATTGACTCAATTTTATTGCCAATTCCAAAAAAAATTTCCCAGATACTTGGCCTGTAATAGTTGTCAAAGTTACAAGGTGAATTGATGGTAGAACCCAAAAATCCTCCTTTCCTGGTTCAACCAGTGCTCTGTTTCCTCCTTAGTTTGGTTCCACAAGACTTAATAGTTCTACCAAGGCAATGTCAGTAGATGTCTAACAGGTTCTATCATGATGGAAAAGCTTTAAGTATGCTCCCAACAATACCCTATATATCTGCTTTCTATAGTCTAGCCTACCTAAAGTTGGAGAAACTCATTACCGATGGGCTGGTCACCAGCTTGACAAGCTGTGGAACAAGGAGAACCGCAAAATAATCCTCATTTCTGGGAGTCCCCCTTGTGCTTCTGCAGAGATTTCACTAGGAGGTTGGAAAAGAGGCAGAAGATAGTAAAAGCCAGAGAGTTTTTAAATTGTCTAGAGATACTAACTTAATTGTTGGCTTCCCAAATGTGAGATCCTTCTACAATGATCAATAAGTGAGAATTGAATCACACAAATATTGATAATTCTTGCTGTGAATGAAGCCTAAAGGCATAAGGCAGTTATATGAAAGTGGAAGAAGGCTTACAGTTCTTCTTACAGAAGCAAATAAAAGAGTTGGCAGATTAGGTTTTAGCATGCCTCCAAAAGCAACAAGAAACATCATTTCATGGGACACTTGGTCATCTTATAACTACAATCTTATACTGAGCATTTGTAAAAAGACTAACCTTCAGGACACTGCAGCATATGTACAAACATTTGTTACAGAGAATGAGGGAGACAATATGTACAACTAAAACCCTCTAACAAATCAACAAATATATTAATACTCCACAACTTCTATAGAAATGTGGGCATAGGGAAAATATTTGTTAGGAAATATAATTCAAGATTAAGAAATCAGAGACTTAAAGATTGCAGACGACACCAAAGCCCCTAGAAATGAGAGGTTCTGAACATGATCTGCACCAAATAACATTACAAAACATGAAACTGACTAAATCCTAATAGAAAGGAAAATACTGGATAGTGCGCTGAGTATCACTGCTTAATCTAATCAGCTAATCTGATTCATATAATCAGACCATTGGTTTGTTAGTGAAAAATAAAACAAAATCAATACCAAATTTAAAAAAATGAATGAGGAGGGGGTAGAATCACATTTATCCAGACTTTATTATTTGACAAGAACAGTGCTGAACACTGAGAATTCATAGAGAAAATCAAGACAGTCCATACTCTTAGAATTAGAACTCATGCTCTAATTGAGGGAAGCAATGCGTATAGTGGGTTTCAGCTTTAGGGCAGATGATAAGGCCTGGTGGTCATCCCTCTTAGTAGAAGGATGGTAGTTGGTGACTCTCAGCTTACACAAGTGTTCCAGCTTACCCACAACACCTCTGTCCACTTCACTCTACTCATCTTTATTCTAGTTTAAGACTTTACCATCTCTTGCCATCCAAACTAGGCTTTGTGCTTTTATTTTCTTCTACCTCCAATCCATCCATCTTCTATACAGCTGAAAAATAACATTTCTCATTAGTCAGTAAGCATTTATTAAGTGGCTGTTGTGTGCCAAGCACTGTGCTAGGTGCTGGAGATAAAAAAAACAAGGTGACACAATACCATTACTCAAGGAATTTACAATTAATCTGGAAAAAATGCATATATATAATATGTATATGTGTATATATACATGTATGTATATATACACATGTATATATGTGAGTATATATAATATATATGTGGTATATATACATATATATGAAGAGGGAGAGAAGGAGAGAGAGAGGTGAAACAATATGCAAAACAGGTACAAGATAATTTTGAAGGGAAAGCAGTAGCAGCTGAGGGGATCTAGAAAGGCTTCATGTAGAAGGTGACATTTGAACTGAGTCTTGAAGGAAACTAGGGATTTTTTTATGAGGAACGAGTTTATTCCAAACATGGGAGTCAGCCAGTGCAAAGGCCTGGAGAAAGAAGATGAAGTGTCATGTGTAAGAAATAGTAGGAAAGCCAATTGGACTGGATTGTAAATATGCATTCTTTGAAGGGAATAATATGTGATAAGTCTAGAGAGGTAAACCAGAGTCAGATTTTGAAGAACTTTATTTTTTATTTAAATTTTTATGGATATGTTTTCAAATCACCTTTATTTCTTTTTAAAAATCAAACACAAATTTACAAAAATCTCCTTTCTCTCTCTGTGACTTTTACTCTCCCCAGTGAGGGTGGGAGACAAAAAAGAAGGAAAATAAACCCCTTGTAACATATATTCATTATCAAGCAAAACAGTTTCCCACATTTCCTAAATCCAAAAAATATTTTATTCTACACTGAGTCCATCACCTCTCTGAGAGGATGTGGGTAGTAGGCTTCCTCATCAATCCTTTGGAATTGTGACTGGTTATTTTACCAATCAAAGTTTCCAAGTCTTCCAAAGTTGTTTTTGTTTACAAAATTAATATATAAATTGCTTTCCTGGTTTTGCTCCCTTTATTCTGCATCAGTTCATATAAGTCTTCCTAGGTTTCTCTGATGAAACCCACACCTTTTCATCATTTCCATAATACAATACTATCCAAATATATTTGTATGCCATAATTTATTCCATTCCCCGACTGATGGGAAACAGTTTTCATTTCCTTGACACTACAAAAAGATACTGCATGTTGGGGTTGGGGTTTTTGTACATATGAGCCATTTCTCCTTTCTTTTATCTCTTTGGGGAATAGGTCTGATAAAGTGGTATTTCTAGGTCAAAGGATGTTCACAGTTGAGTAACTTTAAAGCATGGTTTCAAATTTCTTTCCAGAATGGCTGGACCAGTTCATAGCTTCACCAACAGTATATTAATGTCTTTGTTTTCCCATAGCACCTTTGACATTTGTCATTTTCCCTTTTTGCCAACTTTGGGAATTTGATGACTGTGAATTGCTTTAATTTTCATTCTCTAATTATTAGTGATTTAAAGTATTTTTCATATTTTTGATAGCTCAGATTTCTTTCTTAGAAAAAATGCCTTTGACTCTTTACCAATTGGTAAATAGCATTTACTATTATAAATACTAATTAGTTCTTTATATATCTTACAAATATGATATATGACTATATAGGAATATCAATATATCCTTATATATCATATAAGCAGAAACAGCAAAATTTGGGACTTGATTGAAAATGAGTAAAATTGAGGTGCTGAAGGTGACACCAAGATTATGAACTTGGGTGACCAGAAAAATCACAAAAATAGGGGAGTTTGGGAGAAAAGTTCTGTTTTGGACATGTCGAATTTAAGATGACCGCACTGTCCAAGAAGCAGTTGGTAAAGCTTAGGAAAGAGGCTAAGACTGCATGTGTTAATCTGGCAGTCATCAGCATAGAAATAATTAAATCCATGTGATCTGGTGGTAAGGAGACAAGAGAGAGGGTAGAGAGAAAGAATACAAGAGAGCCTGACCTGTCCGTATCACTACCCTTCCAAAGTCCCTATTGTTTCCTGAATAAAATACAAAACCCTCAGTCTGTCATCTAACACCCTCCACCCTCTGGCTCCCAACTACCTTCCCAGACCTGATTTGCATTGCTAGTCATTATGTATATTCCATTAACTTCCCCCAAACCCAGCGCTCTACACCTCATTTGCATAGCTTGTCCTCCATTCCTGGGGGACACTCCTCTCTTACCACACCTTTGCTTAGAATCTACCACTTCCTTCGAGGCTCACTTCAGATTCCATCTCCTCTATGAAGACTTTCCTGAACATCCCATTCCCTAGCTGTTATTTTTCTTATCTTCCTCAAATCACCTGCATTTCTTACTTAGATATATGTTATATGCCTCTTTCCCTCCCTCCCTCCCCAGAAGAATGTAAGTTTCTTCAGGTCAGGAATTGTTGTAGGTTTGTCGTCATATACCCAGCATTTGACCCAGCGCATAGCTGAGTTTGAGGGGTCTATGAGAAATGAAGGAAATACATAGCAAGTATTGTGGAACTAGAGCTAAATGTAGAGATTTGAGAGTCATTTACGTAGAGATGCTCTTTGAACCCAGGGCACCAGATGAGATCGCTAAAAGAGAGTGACTAGGAAGAGATGAAAAGTAGCACATTACCTGGGCTGGGGTATGGGGAGACACCACGCTAAGGAGACTAAGAAGAAATGGTCAGCCAGAGAATGATCAGATGAGACCAATCATAGAAATCAAGGGAGAAGTGTGTGTAAAAAACTACAGATCAATAAGGACTGACAAAAGGCTATTGGATTTGGTATCAAAGCAATCCTTTGCAACCTTAGAGAGAGCAGGTTCAGTTAAGTGGGTCATCTGAAGGTATATTACAAAAGGTTGAGAAATGAGTGGGTGAGGAGGGAGTAAATATAAGCAATTGTTTATGTCCACTCAGTCTGATCTAGTTTCTCTTCCCATCTTCATTTCTTTAGTGACATTTCTGCTTCATTATATAGTCCACAATAGAGGCTGACATGTTAAAGTCTAAATGTGATGTTTCCACTGTGTTTTTATTAATGAAAGTAATTTTCATGTAAATGCATGCTATTGTTCTACTTTTTCATGTTTCTTGTTCCCCCTTTTCTTTCATTTGTAAATGCTTTAGGGATAATTGACTTAGTTGTATCTTAAAACAAAATTTCTATAGGCTTCATCTTGCCCTTTATTGTGCTTTGCTGTTTTGTGAGGTAATATGATCTTCCCCAGTTATGTTTTGCAAGTGAATTTATGTTCTAAACCAGTATTGCTTTTGGCCACTATGCTTCTCTAGTTGGCAAGGAATAACCAAGTATCCTCTGAAATGTCTCCTAAAGACTTTAAGTACACAGTGAAACTAAGCCTGCCAACTTCTTTATTTTTTCCAGAGAAAATCTATGAACCATCCTTTAGCTTAGCTGAAAATTTTCTAATGTCTTATGGTTTCACTTATAGTGAGAATGCTTAGATTGATATGGTTTAGTGCCTCAAATGACCATTTGTTGGTTTTGGATGGGGTCTTATACTTTAGGGTATCAACAGCAAAATTAGTGTTAATAGTCTTTTAAAAACCAATGTAATTCTAAGTACTCTCAGCTACCTTTTTTGCAATTCAGTGGCCAATGAGAGTTATACAGGACTGAGGGCCATTTTGTATTTTTTTTTTCATGGGTTGCCATGATCAAAGAATTCATTGCCTAAGGGGCCAACCTACTAATAACAAGTGTCTCTTTAGTGAGGATACTTAATGAGATAACTTAATTGGTTGCTCCTCAGACATAGTAAATCTCCATAGAACCTCTCACAGCTTTTGCTCCACTGGCCTATCCCTGGAGAATGGAAGATCAATTCCATGCTCTTTGAGGAGGCCTTTCTTGAATTGAATTAGCTGCTTTACTTGTAATCAAGAACCTTTGGCCTCAGTTGACAGAGCAACCTTTAAGTGGAATAATCATTGGAGAGTGAAGATAGAAGTTCCTTTCTAGGAAGTTGCCAATCCTAAATGCTAAGCAACCAGATTCTAAACTTATGGGATAACTAGCAAGCCAACGGACCTAAACTAGCTATAGAATGTAAGTTTCCATAGAAACTGAATAAGACTTTAGACAGTAACTATCTGTGGCCAAAGTTTGAAAATAGTTATTCTTTTGACCAGCCTCATCTTGTTGGCCATAAAATATGTAGAAGAATTTCTACCATCTAGTAAAATCATATAAATCATTTATACTGATCCTTTAATTATTGAAGCCTTGGGAAGTTTCTTTATAATGAAGCTTTCAGTGCTAAAGAAATTCATAAATCCTGCAAAGTAATGTTGGCACAGGGTTATATAGCTCAATAAAAAACCTCAATAAAAAATATTCTTTGCTATTTTCTTTTAAGAAACCTGTGGGAACCTAAAAGAACAGTAATAGAAGATCTTAAGCAATTCAGTGCAAACTGGTTTTGGGGTTGGGGGTGGGTTGTTGTCATTGTTGTTAGCAATGATGCCCTTCAAAGACCAGAGTGTTGAGATGAAAAGTAGTCAGATAAAAGGGAACTATATTTGCTACTTCCTAACTCTTCCCCTCCATCCATCTGTATAGTTTTTGAGGACATGAGTCAAGTCTTGTCATTCTTTTATCCCCAACAGTTCCTAGTAAAGTGTCTTCCACTGGTTAGTCACTCAATAAATGTTTGTTGAATAGTCATTGGACTGCTGCAAACTTCTGTAAAGTGAGGGGAGTGTTACCTACCAGCTCTAATATTCTATGGTTCCACAATTATACAGCAACTCAAGTAATCAGGACCAACGGACAGAATTTATAAGGATTATTATTTTGTTGCAATAAAAAAGTTCTAATAATTAGAACTCATCAGAGTAGAAGGACTACTTCACAAAGTTCACACAATAACGAGCTCCCCGTCACTAGAGTTGTTCAAGAAGTTGAATAACCATCTTTCAAAGATTTTGTAGAAGAGAATTCCATATTAGTAGGGAGATTTTACTAAATTACTTTAAAAATCTCTTCCAAATCTGAGATTCTGTTAGCATGATCATATTACTCCTTCCTATTTTGAACAAGACAGCAGCAGGAGACTGTGGGGACTCCATCTATACCTTCTTCTTTTGAGATGCACCTAAAGTAAGCCTCTCTCATCCTTTTAAAAGTATGACCATGGAAGTCACTTAACATCTCTCAGACTCAGCTTCCTCAACGTATGTATGAATGCTTACTCTTTCCCTTCAGAGATCATAAAGCATCAGCAGAGCATTCATTTTCTGCTGTTTTTCTGATGCAGTCATATACATCATTTTGCTCAGTCTGCCTTGTGACCAAAGATTTGCATTTAGGAACAACTGACTGGGGCTAGGGGTTCAGACCATGGTTCTGAAAAGGAATGAGTCTACCTGGATCACACAAGAATTTAAGTCTTGATGAACATGGCCTCTTGATTCTTGTGCTCTAGCCAAATAAGTTAACCTGTCATAGAAAAAAAGTACTTAATTCCTTCAAGCCCTAGTGTCTTTCTGAGTCAACCTAATATAATAGAAAAGCTGCTAGATCTGGAATCAGAAGACTGGACAGACAAATGTCAGCACTGCCACTTACTACTTGGGTTTCTTTTGGCATCTAGTTGGCACAGTCTGAGCCAGTTCCAATAGCTCAGCTTGTCTTCTGCTCTGCTCTCCTCTCCTCAGGGAGTTCTGCCCATAGGAAGGTAAAATTTGATGGAGGAAAGTTGCCTAGTGAACTTTGTATTTACAGGCTAGATTTCTTTTTTTCAAAGACCAAGCCTTAAACCCAATTCACTCTGGATCTCATGGACTATTGAATGGTTATTTTGGGGGCTCTCCTGACTCAGAGTGAAAGTAAATAGTAACTGTTTCTCTTTTGGTCAACAGTCCTCAGGGTCATCCCCTTGCAGTTTGATTTTTTTTTTTATTAAAGGGACCATCCCTTGACTCACTTTTTAAAGAAGCCTGTTCATTGAATGGGTGTTTCCTCACTCAAAGTGAGAATTTGAAAAGACCTTAACTTAAAAGGGCCAAGGTCTCCCATTGCATCTGGTCCATCTCCAGTCATCCTGATCAATATATGGCCACTGGAACCAGAAGGCTCTGGAGGAGAAAGTGAGACTGATGACCTTGCACAGCCTTCCCTCACTCAAATCAAAGTCAGTTGTAAGTCATGTCATCATCTACCTGATGTCATGGTCCTCTTTGAACACGAAGGACAAACCACAAGGTGGCACAGTGGATAGAGCTTTGGACTTGGAGTTAGGAAGTTCTGGACTGTTGAAAGCCATAGTCAACGTCCCTCTGAATAACCAACTGAGGGTAATACAATCAAACCAGCTGAGTAGAATGTAGAGAAACAAAAGGCTCTGCTGTGAAAAGTGCCTGGGATGCTAGGCAAGCCTGGAAGAATTTCTAAAGAGAAGTCACTTTAGGCAAGTGTTTCTTTGCTCTTTGGATCAGGCTAGCTCAATCTTGTCCACTATTCCAAAAAAAACAAAAGAACATCAGAAAATGGACAGCAACATAAGAGACTGACACTTAAGGAAGCAGCAGTGAGTATTTAAAAAGAGCTCTAGTTCCTGAGTCAAAAGGCTTTGGTTCAAATCTTAGTGTTGATACTTACTCCCCCCATGACCTTTGGGAAAGTCGTTTAATACACTCTGGTCTCAGTTTCTTCAACTATAAAATGAGAATCAGATTAGATAGTGGTGAATCCTATGATTTCACTTAGATATGAGCAAACCTGGTAAGGAGCTCTTCTAGTGCATATGGCCTAAGGATATTTGGACCAGAGACCTGAAAAGGATAGAAACTTTGATATCCAAAGTCAAGTGAGTAAACAGATCTGGGCTGGGTTCAGTCCCATCCTGAGATTCAGTAAGAAAGTTTGGTTAGCAGTTTAAAGTAGGACCATTTCCTTCAATGATCTCCCCCAAGTTATAATGTTTCCTATTTTAAAGATCCATGATTTCATCAATGTGACTACTCCTTCCACTGGTGTAGACCTCAACCTCTCTATACTTTAACGGATGGCCTTTGTTAGTCTTTGTACCATAAAAATTCATCATCCCCATGGCTGACTTTCTAGTGATGAACCTCTTGGAGTTTAACCAGGCTGTCCTTGGATGGTAGAAATACAGTCATCACTGGACCTATACATGAAGTCTTGCAGCTTAGTAGGACCTACTTGCAATCTATGACCATAACCTTTGAGAAACCAAGGTCATCTCTGCACCATGATGATGCATTAGTGGAGGATCTTGATAAAGTCTAAAAATTATTAATGGCTTTCATGCATCAATTCATAGAAATCTTAGAGGTGGAAAGGTCTCAATGGCATTGAGGTGGCCTGGTAGACAGATAGAGTGTTGCGTCTGGAGTCTGGAAGACCTCAGTTCAAACCTAGCCTCAAACACTTATTAGCTGTTTAACTCTGGAAGTCACTTAACTTCTCTCAGCCTCAGTTTCCTCAATTTTGTATAAATGCTTATTCCCTTCCCTTCATAGATTATTTAGTCTAATACACTTACCTTAAAAATGAAGCTGAAACCCAGAGAGTAAAAGTTTAAGGAATTCCTCTGAGATGTGGGGCAATTGAATGAGTCCTCCTGGATTTTGTAAGGCAGCTGATTTGTAAGTGTAGATCATATGGTAATGAGAATTATGGGCACAAATATGAATTACCAGGAAATTTAAGAAGTTGTAATATAACTTTAAATTCACTTAGATACATGCCATCACTAGGGCAGCCTAATACACCATCATTTTGTCCTTGGATTTGGAGGGAGTTTAAGACCTACTATTTTTTAAATTCCTGGGTTAGAATTAAAGGTGACTTCTGTGAGTTCAAGTAAGTGGTAAAACAGTAAAGACATTGGGCATTGCAAAGAGAGTGACAGCTAGAAATGCAAGAGGGGCAAATTTGAAAATTGAAAGATAAGAATGATATAACAAGAAAAGAATAAGGCTAATTATTTGTAAAAAAAAAAATAATAATTTCCATTATAAATGTATTTCAAGTATGTAATAAATATATTTTGTGTATGACATTTGTGTGTGATGATAACTACTAAATTGAGAGTTGTCATCCTTTTGGATTAATGTGGTCATTTTAGTGTTTTGTGTATTATATTCTCTTCTAACTTTTTTTTAAATATGGCAAGCCATATATGACATATGAGATACCCTGATTATTAGCCAGAATATTTGATTATTCTATAGACAGATGTCAAACAGAATTCAAAGCATAGATTGTAAACTTCATCAAGAGAAAGGAGCTGACAAATGAAGTACCAAGAATATTAAAATCTACTTAAGCTACATTGAAGAACTGATATAGATAGAGAGAAAGATAGAGATGCATATGTACATGTATAAAATAAACACAGATATATCAGTTCTTCTATGTGACTTAGACTATATGTGTGTGTGTATAAATATATATATATATAATTTGTTTGAATCTAGTTTTCCTGAATTTTGTGTCTTTTACAAGAAAATCTATTACCCTATTTGCTTCAGCCTCTCAAAGCTTTTGAAAATAAGCAGAGTGAACAAGTGGATGATTAGAAGCTCTTCTGAAAGTAATTGCCCATGGCCAGGTCTCATTGAAGAATAAAGGTTTTTGGAGCAATGTCCTTCATTCCAAAAGGAGAATGGTGTTGTGGAGAGAGCAGTGACCCAGGAGTCAGCAGTCTAGAGTGTGGCTCTACCACTCATTAGTGTGACCTTGGGCAAATCACTTCATTGCTTAAAGTCTTAGTTTTCTCCTCTATAAAGCAAGGATAATTATACTTGCACTACCTCTTCATAGGACTGTTGTGAAGACAGCACCATGTAAATGAGTGCTCTTTTTATCTGAAAGTCCTATGACTCAACCCTTTCATTGGCTTCTAGAGTTTTGATATAAGATGGAGAGAAGAGAGTAATAGTGGAGCTATGAGTATAACAAAAAAACCAAACTAAATTAAAAAGCTTCTGGTTGGATACGCTGAGCTTTTGGATATGCCTTTTAGCCAACCAGAAATAAACTTCTTGCATCTCTGCTTCCTTTACAGGATCTAGGAATGTAACGGATGCTCACCCCATTGCCGCCAGTACACCTGAAGGGAGCAGCTATGGGGCAATAGGTATATCAGCGTCTTCTGTTGGAAGAGTTGCCTGGGGCCCCATGGGATGAAGAGGAACTTTCTACCATTGACTAACTGTGTGAACTTGTATTATTTAACAAATGGCTTATCCAGTCTAGGACTCAGTTTCCTCATCTGTAAAACAAAGGGTTGGACTAGATGATCTTTTTGATTCTTTACAGTTCTAATACTTTGTAATTCTACTTCTTGATGTTGTTGTGTCCTATGTTAGTAGGATTTCCTACATCACTTTGTTTTCTACCCTAGTATCCAGTGGGGGCTTTCCCTGATTCAACCTGTGTGCTTAGGTAATGCATGTCTGGTACTAGGTTGTTGATGGACAAATTTACTTACTCTCACACTTTAGAAGAGTAAGAACATATTAGGAAAGTAGGCTATATATTACTATAGGCATACTAGGCTATGGCCATTCTTTCTGATTATATTCATGATTGACCCTAATCACTATGACCAAATCAATCATGTATGTGATAATCCACATAACTCGTTAATATGGCTGCTGCAGTGATTGTTTCATGGGTACTAAAACAGCTTTTGGGCAGGTAGAGGTAGCACAGTGGATAGTGTGCAGGCCCTGGGATCAAGAAGACCTTAATTCAGATCCAGCCGCAGTCACTTCTAGCTGTGGGGGATCCTGGGGCAAGTCTCTTAACACTCTGTTTGCCTTAATCCACTGGTGAAGGAAATGGCAAATCACTCCTGTATCATTGCCAAGAAAACCTCAAGGACAGTATGGTCCATAGGGTCATGAAAACTGAGACACAACTGAGTAACAAGCAACAAAACTTCTCTGAATATTTCTCATGTTAGAGTTAAAAGAATATGGCTGTTGTTGGGTTGGGTTTCCTTTTTTTGTACAAATAAACTGCCCCCTAACAAAACCTCTGTACACATGAGAAATGCTTCTTAAAATGTCCGTATAGTAAGAGGTGAAGTCCCAAGCTAATTTCCTTGCAATTATTAGAGGCATGTAAGCTCGATACCAGAATGTTTATTTTTGATGCTGCAGAAACAGGACTTAAAAAATCATTTGAACAGAAGAGGTAGCCAAACCTCAGCAAGCTAAACAAACTCCCATCTGCTACAGGACACATTCATGGGAACAGGAGGTATCTTCTTCCAGAGAATGTTGTTTTTATTATATAAATGTAGGTGTGGCATGTGTGGCTTTTACTATATGCAAATACTCTGTACAGATAGATTTATGTGTGCTTACACACATACATGACAGAATCACAACTATGTGCATTAAAAATTTTACACTATTTATGTGAAATGTGTACTAGAAAATGGAAAATATATAATATGAACATGATTTATTTTTCTACCCCAAAAGAGTATCTGTTGTTTTAAAAAGATTAATGTAATAGCTATTTACACTCAGCTCTGGGTCTGGATCATTAAAATGCCTATTTAAATAGGCAGAAGGAAAAAATATTAAGCAAAGGGTCCAGTGAGAAGGAAAAGTCAAGTTTGGACCTTTGGAAAGCAGTTAGTTCTGTGATCATGTCATCTGCTTAGTCTGGGGACTTCTGTGAGTTTCCTGCTTCAGTATCATTTTCTTTGCTTCCAGATGAGTCAGTCTCCAGTGGTGGGAAGCAGATGTCTTCATCCGATGGTGGGGCCCGATACCAGTCAGACACAGATAGCTCAGTGGAAGAGGAGAGTGATTTTGACACTATGCCAGATATTGAAAGTGACAAAAATGTCATCCGGACCAAGGTATGCTTGCCTGGCCTTGCTCACTTGAAATAAACTTAGAACTTCAGAGTTAATGCAGTTTTTTCTCCACAAAAAGAAGTCAGATGTCACCGACAGTTTCCAAGATTACTTAGAGAAAAAAGAACTATGGATTTAAGTAAATCCACCTGTTAATCAGCATGTCTTTCTGGAAGTTAGGAGGAAAATACAAAGAGCTTTAAGAAAGGAGAATTTAAAAAGAGGACCACAACCAGTATTTCTAAAAGAAAATGTTTATGGCAGTGTGAGAAAAAGGGGTCTGTAGCAATAGAAGGATTACATGAGCAAAGACTACAGACCACCAGATTATCTAGTACTATCAGGAAAATGTACTTCCAAGGGAAAAAGTCTCTTTTTTTCATTCGCTCTTTCATTTAGTAAACATTTACTTAGCACCTACTGTGTCATGTACTGTGCTAGGTTCTATAGGAGATAAAAAAAAATGAACACGATATGGCTTTTGCCCTATTGTGATTCTCAAAACATGAAAAATTGATTCTAATGATTTTCAACTTTTTATTTTAGTTCCTTTTTTAGTCTAATGATTTAATAAAGCATTCCAGACCCTTTAATAGATATTTCATTTCAAGCTATCCCCAATCACCAGAGAAAATCCTGCATTTTTTGCTTGTTTGTTTATCTTTTTAATCAAGAATGTGTTCTTAAATTCATTTTAATTCTTCTAGGCAACATAACTAATGTGAAAATATGTTTAATAAGAATGTATGTGTAGAACCCATATAAGGTTGCATGCCATGTTGGGGAAGGAAGGGGAGAAAATTTAAGACTTATGGAAGTGAAAACTGAAAACAAATACATTTTTCTTCTTTTTTTGAGCAAAAAACAAAACATGAGAAACGGAATGAAAGGGAAAGCTATTATCCAAACTTTTAGCCTCTAGAGTAAAATCACACTGAAATGTATATGGTTCTCCTTTCTCCCTTTTATAGTAGTCACTAGGGGCAATTATATATTTCCTCCCCATTTGAAGAAAAACAATGATCATCTCATGTGCAATCGAGGTTGTTGCATATGTGAGTTTTTTCTGTTAAAGGTAAGATGGGAACTTCAGTACAGTGACTTTGTTATCCTCATTTAGTGTGCCTACAGACCTAACTAACCCTGATTAACATACAAAAACTTCCTTGGTGATGACATATTCCCTCTCCACCCAGACGTTCCTCTACCTGTCAGACCTGTCTAGGAAGGACCGAAGAATTGTCAGCAAAAAATATAAGATCTATTTTTGGTAAGTGAAAGGCAGATAAAACCATGGGCAATACAAATTCACAGCTAGGAAAATCACTGTAATTGTCTAAATGGGAGTGTGAGAAAGAGCTTATTGGCTTTTCTTTGACACAACCCCTTTAGTGTAAGGGAGGGGTCATTCTTTATGAGACAGTAGCAGTGTTTTCAGAAGGTGCTTTCCTGGGAAGAAAATATCTACAGAAATTCAGAGTGAGCATAACATGGATAGTAACACCCTAGCAGTCAAGGTAGTGCACAAATGCCTAACCACAGAGCCTTCTCCCAGAGCACAAAACATACCTTGATGAAATAATTTATAGCCAATATCTCCGTGGTGTGCTGGAAAAAGTGGTGGACTTTCCCTCTGAAAAGGGAATCGTGGATCTGAATTCAAATCCCAGTTCAGCAGCTTGCTACCTGGGAAAGTAATTTTATTTCTGAGCCTCAGTTTTCATATCTGTAAAATGTCAGGGTAGATGACTTCTGAGGGTCCTCCTAGCTCTAGATTTATGATCCAGCAATGCTGAAATATGGCAGATTGGAGACCATCCCTCTTAGCTTTTTGCTTTGGTTCCCTAATTTGGAGATAAGGTGACTGATGCTGCACAAGATTAAAAAGAAGGAATGGTGTCACTATTTGGGGTAAAGGAGACCTGAAGGGAAGTGGAGAGAAAAGAGACTAGGAATAGAGTTCTCCTCCCTCAAGATGAGAAAAAGAACAGAAGGAAGTCTGGAAGGAATCATGAATAAGCAGGACAGTTTGGAAAGTTACATGTTAAATTTATATATATAATAGAGATTCTCAATTTCTTGTAAAATCTACTTCTGTTACATGATACATAAGGAAATGTTCATTTCATTTGCTGCTTAAGTTCAGAATAAAAAGAAAATAAAATGGAAAAATTTTTAAATTGAAAATAGAAAGTCCTGAGATGTTCAGCTATCAGTCATTGTATCTCCAAGACACGGGGACAGGCTGCCCTGTAACTTTCACATATATAATGCCCCTCCTTTGGTCCTCACTGTTCCCCCTAACCTTGATTAGGAATGTTCCTGTCCAAAGATGCCCTTAATATTTATTTTAACCATATTTCCCTCATACAAAAATGTTAAACATGGGGCTATAAGCCCCATATAATGCAGTTTGCCCCAGTTACACATACTCTAAGAATGTCCCTATAATTGGTTTATAACTTCCAAAGAACTCAAAACATTTCTAACATTATCCCTCAAAATAAGGATGAAATGGGGGAAATCAATGTTGTTAACCTCATTTACAACCATGAGAACATAGGCAGAAGTTTAAGCTTCCCCAAGGTCACAAAGGGAGACATTATCAAAGATAAGGTTCAACCCATGTACTCTACAACCTGGAGGCTGTTTTCCATATTTCATCATGAAGTTAGTTTAAGTTTTTCTAATAACTGGTATCACTTCTATGGAAGAGTAAGGAATCTGAGAGAAATTACATATTTAAAAAATTGGAAAATTTTGATAATGAGGACTAGAGCTAAATGAAGTCCCGAGGTAACCCCAAAAGCTCCTTTTAACTGATAGTTTAATCACTTTCTATACAAGTGTTTCATCAGGGCTGCCATAAGTGATCAATTCGAATTTCTTCTGTACTTTTCCAACCCCTTTTTCAGTGAAAATTTAATGAATAAAACTTTCCAAAACTGGCCAAGGTGAGGGGTGAAGGAGTCCAGCTTGAACCACAGGCTGAATAGTTAGCTTTTTGACTGTCAGCATAGTGTAACTAACAATGACGGAACATCTCACATCTCTTTTATTTTTTAATTAGAAAATTTTCCCATTTTATTTTCTTTTTATTCTGAATTTAACAAGCAGCAAATGAAATGAGCATTACTTTATATTGTGGAACAGAAAAGAGCAGATATTAAATGAAATTGTGAATATTCTGTTACAAACGTTGCATAGTTCTGGAAATTGCTTTTTTATCATTATAGAGGTAAGTAACTTCCTATTCCTTCTCTTCTCACAGGAACATCACGACTATTGCCGTGTTCTATGCTCTTCCTGTGATCCAGCTGGTTATCACCTACCAGACGGTGAGTTATTCCACCCGTGAGCAGAGACTGCTGATGCTCACTTTGCAATTACATGTAGAGTTGGACAAGTGGATCTGGGAACTTAGCAACAGGAGTGTTCTCTCCAGCAATGTAGATCATACAACCCACCTGTGCTCACTCATCTTACATGACCATTATCCATGACCTCCCCCATTAGGTGGATACAAATGGTCTAGTTCAATTATACTAGGACTAACATGATAAATGCAAGATATGAGTCCCCCTGAAAACTCTAGTTAGCTTTTCTTTTTAGTTATAGGGGACTTCAGCAGTCTTCCTTGGAATTTAAATGTACCGTATAAGAGATTGTTCTTCACTAACCCAATGTAGAATACAAAAGGAAAAGGCCACTGTCTGGTGATATAAATGGGCAATAAGTAAGTTTGTTAGGAGCTCGGAAAATACACCATTCCACTGTGTGCTCAGCAGAAGTGCAATGCTTATTTTCTCATTAGAGAAAGGTTTCTCATTTGTTTCTCATTAGGTAGTACAGCAGATAAAGCACTAGGCATGGAGTCAGAAGACCTGAGTTAGAGTCTAGAGTAAGACACATATTAGCTATGAGACCCTACACAGGTCACTTAACCTCTGTCTGCCTGTTTCTTCAACTATAAAATGGACACAATAATAGCGCCCTCCACACAGGATCACTGGGAAGATCACATGAGATAATTTTGGTAAAGTACTCAGTCCTTCCTTCCCTCCTTCCCTTCCTTCCTTTCTTGCCTCCTTCCCTCCCTCTACCCCCTTCTTCCTTCTTTCCTACATTCCTTCCTTCTTTTCTTCCCCTCCTTCCTCTCCCCTTTCCTTCCTCTCTCCTTCCCTTGTTTCCTTTCCTCCCTCCCCCCTCTCTCCTTCCTTCCTTCCATCCTTCCTTCCCCATTGATTTCGCTACCTATCAAAACAATGTAAACTCCTAGATAAAATCAGGGCCTATTTCACATGGACTGTAGAAGTGGGGGTATCATTTAGCCAAACACTTTGTTCAAGTGGGTGGTTGCTCACAGAGATGATCATGAACTGAAATAGTTATTGAATATATGCAGAGTGCGGTGGAAAGAGCATTGTATTTAGAGGAAGGAGGCCTGAGTTTGAATCCTGGCTCTTTCCCTTTACTACTTTTATATCTTTGGGCAAGTCACAAACTCTGTCAGCCTCAGTGGACTCACTCTATAAATGACAAAATTAGCCTGGATGACCTCTGAGGGCCATTCCAGATCTAAATCTAGTGATGCTGCATTTATTGACCTAGGGGTTTTTATTTCAGCTCAGAGGATAAAGACAGTTCACTCTTCCAAAACAAAAGAGAAAAGCAGAACATCCCGTATTAGCCTTAAAAGCCTGTTGCCAATCTCAATTTTTATCACCTATTTTTATTATGAAACAATGACAGTAATGGTATATTATAGCAGAAAGAAAACTGCTGCTAGTCGTGAATTCCTTCTTAAGGAAGCAGGATGAGTGAGAACATATAAATAACATTTCCCTTCAATAGGAGACTGCAAAATATAATGAGAAATTTGCCTCTGCCCTATAAAACTGTACAGTATAATGATGTCCCCTGCTGCTCCTGGGAGCTGGCACAGCTGTAAATCATTCACCATCAGTCTTTGTAAGGTATACCAGCCCTGCATGGTTCCAGGTTTGACTAAGCACAGTTGAATTTCATTTTCTGTTTCTCCATCTTATAGGTTGTGAATGTGACTGGCAATCAGGACATCTGCTACTACAACTTTCTCTGTGCCCACCCCTTGGGGGTCCTTAGGTAAACATGGTTTCCTCTGGGTTGCCGGTGGCATTTTAGGACGCTCTGTGACTTATTAGTTTCTTAATATTCAGAAGAAGTGTGGAAAATGGTGAAAATAAGGCAATGGTAGATGATGGAGAGGGTTTCCAATATGAAATAATTGAATTTAGAAGATAGGATCAGAAAGTTCCTTTCATCTCTAGACATTTTGAAACAGTGTTGGCCTAGGAAATGATAATAACCTAAGAATAATGTAATCTTTTAAAAACAATAGATAAATGTGGTACCGTGGAAAGAAAGATCATTGGCTCTGGCATCAGAGGACCTGGGTTCTGTTAAAACTAGCTGTGTGTTTTGGGGCAAGTCATTTAACTTCCCTGGGCCTCCACTTCATTACTTGTAAAATGAAAGGGCTGGTCTACATATCCCTTTTAGCTCCAGTTCTGTGATCCCATTTAGCTATTGAATGACATTCAGACTTCATTGCCTGGCCTGCAAGGCCCTCCAACATCTGTCCCTAAACTGTCTTCCTGCCTTCAGGGAATAACAATGATTTTAGTTGCTGGGGAGAAGTAGAACAAAAGTTTTACGTTAGATCTCCATTCCACCAAAATCTCCACTCAGCTTCTTCAACACTAGAACCTCCAGGTTTTTCATCGTCAGGGAATATATGAGATCAAAAGCGGAATCCCTAAGGCTTTCTATCAGCTGTCCTGTTCCACTTGTGTATTATTTTAGTGGCATATTCCAGCTGAGATTCAAAGCATTCCTTGTATGATGAGCGAGGAATCTCCCCTGAGAAAGCTTCTCATAGTGAGTCTCTGCTATTGGCAATAATGTCTGCTCTCCATTCACCTAGTGCAGGTGTTACCTTCATTTCTAGCAGGCATTGAAAAAATCAGCCCAACTTTCTCTTTCCAGGACTGTTTTATACCTTCTCATCATTCCCTCTTCTGCAGTGTCTACGTGCTGGGGGTGGGGAGAGGTGACGACTGGTAATTGACTTCTAGAAATCCCCTTCAACCTTTATCTCTTTAAGCATGCTGGAATGTCTCATCGTTTCAGGTAGTTTACATAATACAGGAAATGCTTTGTCTTCCTTCCCACACATCTCAGTACCTGTCGTTTCCCCAAATTAGTCACAACATATAATAAAGGTATTTTTCCTATTACTCTCACAATAGTCAGTGTAGGGTAGTGGATAGAATGCTAGCCTTGAAGTCAAGGAGAGAAATCTCAGTTCTAACACTTATGGTGCAATGGGTACAATCTAAAAGATTCATGAGTTCAAATCTAGCTTCAAACACTTACTAGCTCTGTGACACTTGAGCAAGTCATTTAACTCTGTCTCAGTTTTCTTATCTGTACAATGAGTCGAAGAAGGAAATGGCAAACCACTCCAGCATCTTTGTCAAGAAAACCTCACATGGGGTCATAAAAAGTCTGATAATGACTGAAACAACAAAAACCATAGGTGAGCCCTAAACTCTCTGAATCTTGGTTTCTTTCATTTATAAAATAATACCTATAGTACCTGTCCACAGAGAGGCAGCTCCTTTAGACTAAGTTGCAAGAAATTCCCTGGTAGAGGGAATTTCCTCATCTTAGATTTCCTCATACCAATGAAATTCACAGATCCAGTTCTTAACCCAACCCACATCCCAGGGTTAGTGTGAGGAACATAGTAGATAATGTGTGTAAAATGGTTTGCAAACCAGTAAAAGTGCCCGTAGTTTTATAATAAATACTATAATAGTAATAATTATTACTGGTCAACAAGAATTCCCTCCCCAAAAAATGTGGTACCCGAGAGCCTCTTAATACATGGATCCGCCATCATTCTACCTCAGGTTTAAAGTACTCCATGAGTCAGTATCCACTCACGACTACAGATCACAAGCCTCACCTTTTTGGTTTTTTTATTAGACCAACATCATGACACATTAGTTACACAGCAAAAGATATTGAATCGAATATCATAGCAATATAAGTGACAAGAAAGTTTTTGGACATACATGGAGGAACACTGTCTCTAAAGTTACCATAACATCAGTGGGGGATGGAATATGCATGGGAGGAATCTTGACCATGAAACAAATACACATGGCCAAGAAATGGACATGGAAGGGCATATACACAGGGAATACACCTGTCTGTGACTGCTATAGTTCTCTGCTGAACATCTTTACTGATCCCAACTCCATTGCCTTCTGCTGCCATCTGCTGAATTGTGGCCATCATTCCCCCACTCCCCCACCTCCCCCAAACCTTCCCAGCAAGGAGAGGGCTCACCCAGCCTACCAGTCAATAAAAGCCAACAGAAGCCTTCAGGCTTAGACTAACTCTTTTTTGAAGTTCTTTTCTCTTGCTGCCTCATCTCTTTTCCTAAACTTTTATCTAAGTTATAGTCTGAAATTCCTTTTAATTCCCTGAGTGACTCATCTGGATTTTCTTGATGTCACTGAGTGTTCCACTTAGCGCAACTGCAAAGGAGGTGGTGAAACTAGGGAGAGCAGATTCTTTTCAACTTTCACCATACTTTTGGTCACCATGTTAATCAACAAAGAAGCAGGACTGGAAGAGGACCATGTGGAGCCAATGAAACTGGAAATTTTTGCTTAACCAAGCAAAAATTTCTATCCTCTTTACACAACTTAGCTCTTCTTTGTACTCTGTAATCTAGCCAAACTGGTCTAATCTTTGATCTCCTGAGCCTACCTTGTGTGTGCCCACATGCATGTGTTTGCTCATAGCTCTGCTCATAATATCATCCCTCTTTATGTCATCTGCTGACTTCCTACCTGTGCTTTATTTTTATTTTTCTTCCAGGCAATCTCTCTCTTTATTTTTTTGAAATAAATTTATTTAACTTTTTACATTCATTTTCACAAGATTTTGGGTTCCAAAATTTTCTCCCCATTTGTCCCCTCCCCCCTCCCCAATACACTGCTACCTGTGCTTTAAAGTCCAACTCCATGCCACCTCCAGCTTGAAGCCTTCCATTATCTGCCCAGTGGTAAGAAATTTTATCCTCCAGCTTCACAAAGCATGTTGTTTTGAATCTCTTCACTCACTTTTATGTAGTAATTGCTGTTATAGTTTGAGTTTTATTCCCCACCAAACTGTAAACTCTATGAAAGCATTAAACTTTGCATTTTCCCAACACTTGGTATACCACCATGGGTTAAAAAAAATGTTTTCTGAATAACTGAATGAATAAATATTGTCATGATAGCTATACACTGGGATGAACTGGAAACCATGACTGCCCGTGTCAGCTGTGACTGGCTAAATCTTTACCACTTCTATAGGTAAAATGAAGACCATTTTAGTACAGTAGAAGCAGTACTAGACTTGGAGTCAAAAGATCTGGGTTCCAATTTTGGTTCTACTACTAGATAGTGATGTGAACTTGGACAAGTTACTTCATCTTTCTGGCCCTCAGTTTCCTCATCTGTAAAATGAGAGGTTTGTACTTGGTGATTCCTCAAGTTTCCATGAAGCTGTCAAATTCTAGTCAAAGACTACAGTAGAAAGGGCTGGAGTCATTCATTCATTCATTCATTCTTCGAATTCTTTGTATGTGTATTAACACTTCCTCTCTTCATAGTGCCTTCAACAACATCCTCAGTAACCTTGGTCATGTACTTCTGGGCTTCCTCTTCCTCCTGATAGTCTTGCGTAGGGATATCCTCCACCGAAGATCCTTGGAAGCTAAAGACATCTTTGCAATGGTAAAGGGACAATGTTGGGCTGCTTGGGAGGATCAAAGGATCAGTTATAGGGAATGGATAAAGAAAGAACATTATATTTTACAGATCCATTACCGTGTGGGGAAAATGCCATGAATATATAAGTGTAATATTCTAAAGATGTCTCAGGGATTATGAGTATTTTTCTATTTACATTTTATCTTCTTTTAGGTATATGGGATTCCCAAACACTTTGGTCTCTTCTACGCAATGGGGATTGCTCTGATGATGGAAGGAGTACTCAGTGCTTGTTACCATGTCTGCCCTAATTACTCCAACTTCCAGTTTGGTAATCAGAATTTGTAACAGCTATATGAAATTTAATTATAGGAAGGCTAGCCTAGGACTATGAAAAGAGCACTAGAGTCATTTTTTAAAAAAATTAATGTCTTTTTTATGGGTTACTTTTTGCTGGGATAATGAAATGAAGTTAATCTATTTAGTCCATCAGTGCATATGTATACATATATATTTAGATATGCATGTGTGTTTATATGTATGTATACTGCATGTCTAACTGTGTATCTGTTCATATATGCCTCTGTAATTGTGTGTACATGCATGTCTGAATATGTATGTATACATATGTAATGGTTGAGTAAATGAATTAACTTCATTTGAAATTCCAGCAACATGTAACCCATTAAAGGACACATATGCTCACACACAAACATGTGTATACATGTGTGTATACATATACATATATAAACCTTGGACAATTAAGGTAGAAATTGCACTGTTTCACATTTGGGAACGTACTCATTCCTTTGCATGACTGACCCCCAAGCTACATCTTTGTACAAACACCATTTTCCTAGTAATGCTATATGACGGCACATCCTGGAATATCTTGATCTCAGAAGAATGTAAATTGTTGGTGGCCCAAAGGGGGATTAAAAGATGCACAGTGGGCATAAGCAGAATATTACTTATGAAGATTTATGAGTGAGAAGTGGCATAAAAAATATTGTCAAAGGTATGTATGACCTGGAACTGAAGTAGACCCTTCTGTGAGAATGAGGGATAATAGATAGGCAGCCTGAGTGCTATATTGATTGGTCAATCCATGAAATATTAAAAGAGTTACACAAAGAACTCTATCTAGCACATCGTGGTGCCTAGCACAGAATAGGTGCTTAATAAATGTTGATTGATTGACTGACATTGAGAATATCTTCTATCAAAAGTCACAAACAAGAATTGCATGGTCTGAATAGCTCTGGAGAGGACTACAGTCTGCATCTGTGGAAGTCATAGCCTCAGATGAAATCATAGATCTACCAAGAGATTGAATGCCATCTTTCCCCTAAGAACACATGATAAAGGAACAGCTTTCTCCTTTGTCGATGGTTTTCCTAATCTCTACATGCATCCTCTGAGATAATACTGAACAAATATTAATGGTTCTGCTAATTGACTGTTCTGATTGATTAGCATGAATGAAGTACTAAGAGCCAGAGTATGAAACAGGAAGTACCTTGAAAGAGTTACCTTACTGACTCTAAACTCTGAAGGACTGTGTGGTAGAAATAGGATTAACAGTCTTGTCCTGTGTCTATGCTTTGGATGCTATGTGGGTAATAGCTTCATGATGGAATTTAAATAAATGCCCAGAAGACTCCTGAACTCAAAAATATCTCCCTCACAGTAACTGAAATTCATTTCACTTTCATATACTGCCTGAAGTTTAACTATTAGATTCATTCTTATGGATTAATAAAATCCATTTTAAATGTAAATAGGATTCCAAGCTCTTACAGTCATACAGAAAATGCTCCAAATCACTAATAATTAGAGAAGTGCAAATTAAAAGAACTCCAAGGTTCCACCACACACTCATCAAATTGATGACAAAAAAAAGACGAATGACAAATGCTGTTGGGAAATAGGTACATTAATACACTATTGGTAGAGCTATGACTTAGTGCAGCCATTCTGGAAAGCAATTTGGAATGATGCCCCAAAAGTTATTAATGTGTGCATACCATTTGATATGAAGTAACTACTAGGTTTATACCCAAAGAAATCAAAATAAGAGAAAAAGGATCCATATATACAAAAATATTTATAATACTTCTTTTTGGGGTGGTAAAGAATTGGAAACTTAGAGGGTGTCCATCAATTGGGGAATGACTGAGGAAGTTATGGAATATGAATGTTATGAAACAGGATTGTGTTGTGAGAAATGAGAGGTTTCTTCAAAAAGAAACCTGAGAAGACTTGTATGAATTGATATAGAGTGAGGTGAGCAGAACCAGGAGCACAATTTGTACAATAACAATAACATTGTAAAGACAAATTACTTTGTAAGACTTGAGGACTCTGATCAACATAATGCCCAGTCATGACCCCAGAGAACTCATGATGAAACATGCTGCCCATCATGACAGAGAGATGATGGATCAGAGTACACAGTTAAATGCATATATATTTTGAACATGGCCAATACAGGAATTTATTTTTAATAGATTTTTTTTTCTTTTTTAATGATGGGTGTAGAGGGAAGAGGATAAATTTGAATTCCATCATTTTTGCTGACTGAAAAAAATAAATTTTAATTAAAAATATGTGAAAACATACCTGGAAAGAGACAACATTAAGTGGGAGTGACCAGTTACTCATATTTCATTATGAATTAGTTTAGTTGAGATGTACCTCCTAAGGGAATTGGGAATTTTTTTTGGACCAGAGAAAAGAGTGAGTTAACGTAGAGAAGGAAGTATCATTTGAAATATAAGGGTCTGTCAGGAGAACAGAAGTGGGATGGGGAAGAAGGAACCTCTGATTAGCCAAAGCATAGCATGAAGATACCAAGTAGTGCCCAAGGGGGTATAAACGAAGGACAACCCAGACGTAGAAGAGTTATGAAAAAAAGAAGTCAGAAGGTAAGTGTCTGTGTGAATGAATACTGTCTGCCTCACTTTGCTTCCCCAGACACATCTTTCATGTACATGATTGCGGGACTCTGCATGCTGAAGCTCTATCAGACCCGCCACCCTGACATCAATGCCAGTGCCTATTCTGCCTATGCATCTTTCGCTGTGGTCATCTGTCTGACTGTCCTTGGAGTGGTATGTCTGTCTTAATCTCATTTTTGAAAAAGGGAGCTCATGACATGAGGATAAGAGTGAAATGGTGACCTCTACACAGATTGGGAGCGCTGGACCAGGATTCTAATTCCAACTGTAATCACAAGATGTCTTCCTTCAGTTGAGTCATTTATCATTCTGGACTTCAGTTTTCTCGTCTGTACAATAAGAGAGTTGCACTACACAGAACACAGATTTAGGCTTGAAAAGAACCTTAGAGATCATTTTGCCCAACTCTCTTTTTACAGATGAAGACACTTAGGCCCAAAGGAGTTAAATGATTCAACCAAGTTCACACCAGAAGAAGGAAACTTTAACTAAATGGAACGACAGCTCATAGGCACTCCTTGGAGAGGGGAAAAGGAGTTACCAGAGTTAGTTGTGTCATTTGTCCAAAGACAACCAAAAAAGATCATTTCATGGGATAATTAGTCATCTTATATTACAGTGCTCGTGACTGCAGCTTGCATACTAATGTCAGGTGCAGAGGATGAACAGGTAAAGAAATTCTATAACAACTTGTTAAGACCTTCCAAACTAAATCAATGTTCACTTTAATACTGCATACCTACATTGAAATGGTGAGAATAGATAAGAATGGTATGACATATAGTTCAGAAAGCATTGATCAGGAAGAGGGAATGAGAAAGGTCAAAGACGTGTAGGAATCCTCACATCTCTGTCATGAATACTTTCTTCAAGAAAAATCAGCAGGTGCTAGTTATGGCAGACACTAAATAACGTGACAAAAAATGAAAATGATTATATTTTAACAGACTGGAAAGACTCACTCATTGCTGGTGTGGCAGTTATCCTTAAATCGGCTGTCTTTATATAGCCAAACCACCATCTTGTTAGAGAAAATATCAGAATTAGTATAACACTAGAGGAAATTATAATAATGAGATGTTACATGCAATTGAAACAACTCCAATCTGACCTATTTAAACAAATAATTGATACCCAAAATGGATAATGGATTGATGTCAATTAAAATGATTTTATACAGAAGTTTAACTGATATAAATTAGTTGCCATAACAACATAAATCGAAACAGTTTAAAAATCAGCTTAGTCTGCAAACTTTTGACTTATTTGCCAAGAAGAGAGATGGTGGCCAAAAGCAACACTGGTTTAGAATAGAAACTTGTTTGCAAACCTTGTAAAGAAGGGTGATGGAAGTTTATTAGCAACAAAAGTAGTGGAGGGTAAAATCAATTAAAAGAAAGCTTGGCAAGAGACACAAGTAAGCAACATCATCTCAAGGACATTTAAGGATGAAAAGGGAAGGAAGACAACAACAAAAAAAGAGAAATGAAAAATGATACAAAGGTTTCATAATAAACTATTTTCACCATCAAGTAGAACAACTCTAGTTGGATTTTAACCTCATATTACAATTGAAGTAGAAATGGCACTAAAGATAACAAGCTGGAGAAAAGAAGACAAATTTAAGACAATGTATAAATAGAAGAGATCCATGCTGGAGGTGACACAATTTTGAGGGCATTAAGGGAATAATTCATAAAATACATGAAAGTTGTTGTTGTTGTAAACAACACTATGAAATGATACCAAAGGGGTGGGAAATTTTTCACATTAATACTACTCCCACAAAAAAGATAGCCAATGAACATTAACAACTATTGATCTCTGTGACCATTCCCCTAGCTATACAAAATATTAATGAGACTCATCTCCATACCACATCAAGAACATCCTTAATGAGGGCATTGATGGGAAACAAGCAGATTTTGCAAACAATATTCTGCAGTGAATCCATCTTTACTACCATGGCTAGATGATGTAGAGAATACAAGTTCCTACTATGCTTATTTTTGGTTTATGATTTTACTTTGAAAAGCTTTGATTTAGAACAACATAAAAATATGTCATGAGGGAGCTCAGTGATAGAAAAAGAATATGATTTGGTCATATTGTGACAGCAAGATATGACAGGTAGACAACCTGAGGTATACACTAATATCTTCATGATGTTAGAAGAAAGCTTTTAGTGCATTGGATGAACCCCATGTAAAAAACTTATGGGAGCATGTGTACAAGACTCACAAAGGATGGAGAAGTTTAGATGGGGTTTAATCTGCATTATTGTAGGGAATATTGAAATTGATGAAATCATAGATCTCTTGAATTTTTGAGTCACTGTATAGCAGCCCTGATTATACTAACTTCTTTCAGCTCATTTAAACACCAGCCCAATTTTTTCTGAATTCCTCATGTTTGCATTTTCTTATTGTACCATAGCAGCTGAGTGGTGCAGTGAATAAAGCACTGGACTTGGAATCAAAAAGACTCATCTTCATGAGTTCAAATCAAGTCTCAGATGCTTACAAGTTGTGTGACCCTAGGCAAGTCACTAACTCTGTTTGCCTCTGTTCCTCATCTGTAAAATGAATTTGAGAAGGAAATGACAAACCTCTCCAGAATCTTTGCCAGAAAAACCCTGAAATGGGATCATAAAGAATCAGATATGGTTGAAATGACTCAACAACAACATGGTACCATTGCATTCAAATATCATATTTTATTTAGCATTTATTAATTAATGGGAACCTACATTGATTTCAGTTATTTACTATCACAAAAAGTGTCACTAGAAATACTTTATTATATATGGATTTTGTTTTTCCTCTATGACCTCTTTGGAGTTCAATAGTGGCACATCTCACAGGGTCAAAGAGTTTTTTATTGGTTTCTTTGGGAAAAACCTGAAATTCAGATAGAGGTCACTTTCTTTTTCATTTACAGTTGTTTGGAAAAAACGATGTGTGGTTCTGGGTTATCTTCTCTGTGATCCACATCCTGGCATCCCTTGCACTCAGCACACAAATCTACTATATGGGTCGCTTCAAAATAGGTAAGTCACTTCTCTTTTTGCTAAAGAAATTAATGTTTCCATTTACCTGATACCTCACTCATTTATACCAAGTGAAAGTATAATTGAAACTAAGGATCTAGTCCTGTGTTGTAATATGATAGCTTATATTCTCTTTAGGACTTTGGACATCAAGATGGCAGACCTTTTTTCACGCATGAACATTTGTTTATATTTCACAAGTATATTTGTATTTTATCAGTTCTTCTTTAAATCAGTGTCTTCCCAGTCTTTTGGTGGTATGCCCCTTTTAGTAAAAAAAATTTTGAGCATTCCCTCTCAATGTGTATATACATCTACATATATACACATAAACCCATATGTACATATATGTATTTGCCTAGATGTGTATGTTTTTACTTATTCATACTCTACATGCATTAAATACAAAAACTACTCTACTAATAATTATGTACATTTGAAGGTCTGGTTCTAAGTTCAGTTTATTTTTTATATGGTTTTGATAGTTGTCATAGTTTAAAAAGGGACCTCATAAGAAGCATAGATCCCAAGAAATTATGATTAATTTTTCAATCCCATCCACCAATTACGTACAAGTTTTTATTGAAGCTCAGCTAGGAAATGTCCACTTTTCTAGTTTGTTCTTTCAACTAATCAGAGCTTTTTTTATATTTTTATCAAGTGGGTTTAAAATCCACTGAAACTCTTTGTTTGGAAAAAAGAAGTTTAAGCATTTTAGAAAATGCTGTTTCTTAAGTGTGCTGTTGTGAGAACTTTTATTTGTGGCACACTTACATAATTCTCAGCAACCCAGAGAAGAGATCAAGGATCCAGGAGTCTGGGGTGCTCATTCGTGTCAGAGGCTACAGAGAGGTCAAGAGAAATGAGGAAAAGACCTTCAGATTTAGCAATTAAGAAATCACTGGTAACTTTGAAGTGAGCAGTTTCTGTCGAGTGAGGAGGCAAGGAGAAGGAGGAGTTCAAGAACCCAAGATAATGGAAGGATAAGTAAATGGCTCTTGATAGAAAAATAGAAGTTCCGAAGAGAGGGGAGTTTGGAAAAGAAGGTACTATAATAAGGTCTGAGATGTAGATGGAAGCCCATTTATGTCTGTTTATCTTGTGTGGTTCACTTTTTCCCACCAAAAATCAGAAGGCTAGATGAAGTGGTGCACTTCCTATCTGCCTGAAGGCAAATTCTGCCCAACCTGTCGATGTCCACTGTAGCCATGAGGTGGCATGAAGGGCAGGTAGGCATGTTGTAAGGGTTTTCCTAGCAATATCTGCATACTTGCTTTGGGTGCCTAGATGTTGGTTCACACTGAGAGGCCAATGGCAGCACAGAGAAGAAGGGAGGTTTGGAATTCACACCACCATGGAGGCCAGCTTTACATAGTAAGGAAGAATTGCACAGTAAAGGATAAACTTGCATTGGAGATAAGCCCCACTTACGGCTTGCACCCTACTCTCTTAACTTACACCTTGGAGTCATGCCATTACCCCCTGTAGGTTCACAGCTCTCTCTTTGCAGAACACTGCTTTAAATCGCTGGAATCCAGGCTTAGGAAATAATTTTTGTGTCAGTGTGGTCTGACCCAGATAGAAACCTCTATTCAGCCAAATAAATCAGTTGATCAACTAGGTAATTTTATCCATAGCCAGTATGTAGCCTTTAATTTTCCTATCCATTACACCTACAAAACTGTCCCTCAGAGGCTGGTGCTGTTATTGGAGGTACTTGGTACATAATCAACTTTTTGTTGGGATAAACCCAGACCTTTACGCAAGGAGATGATGTTTCCCAATTTTTACCTCTAAGATATTTTGGTATGTGGCAGGCACTTTTGTCTCATGTGTATTCCTGTAGAAGGGAATTTCCCCACCCTTTAAAATAGGGTAGGATTGAGCTATTTGTATCAGGAGCACACTCTATTTGGCCAAATATTCATTTTTATTGTCATGGGGTTTTTCCAGATGGAAAAAGATAGGAAAAAGTGGAAAAAAGGAAATTCCAAGTGTTTTGTAGCATTGACTTCATCTGAATTCATTCCAAGGCCAAGATGCTGATTGAGTCATAGATGCTCAAGCAAATCTAGCCTTATTTTGTGACTTATTTAAATTTACTTTCAGTTCAAATGCTCCTTCCCTTGAAAATCTTTTGGGTGGGTACTCAGAATGTGAAAAAGCAGAGCATAAGAAGAGAGAAAACAATAGGTTGGAAATTTTTTCAAAGGGATGTAAAAATGTGTACCTTTCCACAGACAGCACTACTCGTGTTCTTCATTCACTTCCAATGCATTGCACTGACAATAGACTGCAAGGTCCACTCGTGAGAACACGTGGATTGCGTCATTTGATTTTATATAAGTGGGAGAACAGGAAGATCAGTAATCCAAGGGAATAATGAACTCTGAGAGTTTTATGTAGTCACGTGTCAATCTGGATAGGCTCTTACAAACCATTTCTTTCTTCCCTCCACTGCTTGCCCTGATTCAGATGTGTCTGACACAGGTAATGATAAGCTGTTCTTTTCTTGGGGTTCTTAGAAAATGTTTGTAACAAAAGTGCTCTTAGCAACATTTTCAAATACACTTTTTGGGTGGGTTTGATGGGGAAGAATATCTGTCTGGTGCACTTCAGACAGACAGACAGACAGAGAAAAAGAAAGAGAGGAAGAGAGAGAGAGGAAAGAAGGAAGGAAGGAAGGAAAAGAGGGAAGAGAAACAGAGAGACAGACTACAGTTTCTGTTACTGAAAGGACAGTAATGGGCCTGAGGTCTCAAAGGCTGCAGTCTGTAACACTTCTGTGTTGGTTTTAGATTTAGAGGTGGAAGAAACCTTGCAAATCATCTAGCCCAACTTAATCATTTTATAGATGAGGAAACTGAGATCTAGAGGGGAAATAACACTTATCCAAATCCAAATCCCAAATGCAGCATTCTTTCCATCTCATCAGTGCTAATCTAACTGGAATTTGACCCAAGTCTGATGCATCTGGCACACCACAGCTTAAATGCAGCTCTAGATCAGTGCTGAATGCTGAGGTGAGACTGTCTCCTAAATATTGTTGGTCTAGGGATATGATTTTGGTTCAAAACAAAAAGCAGCTAACCCAGACATTCTTAAGGAGTGAGATTTATACCTACCAGCTTGGCTCCTTTCTCCACCAAATTCAGATCTAGCTAATAAAAAGTAAAGTCATTTATCTAAACAGATAGCAAACAAAAAAAAATGGAAAAATCTTCAGATTAGAATATAGCAAAAAATAAAATAAATAGGAGTGAATGAACTCTTTGTTGAGAGCAAGATGAGATCTCCGCTCAAGGCAAGAGATAGGCCCCAGTCTTACCCAAGGAGAAATTCTCCCAGTCTCTCAAGAAGCGAGCTAGAAAGCAGAGGTATGTGAAGACCCTCGCTACCCCTACTGTTGACAGCTCTCAAAGTCTTTGAACCTCTCTCCATATATCTGGGGTCAGTCCCAAAGAGAATCTGTTACCATAAATGTCCTCTCAAAGAAAGAATGTCTCTTTTCCATGAAGCTCTTGCACAGATCTCTCCACAGACAGACTTCAATCATCATTCTCTTTACCAAGCCCATCACCTAAACTGCAGCATGAAGGATTGGGTGAAAGCCTAGTTACTCTAATGGTTGACATTGTAGTCTCCCAGTTGTTGGCAGTGTCTACAGCAAGGCCATTCCTGAGTTGTGGGGAAGTGTTTTTTTTTAAACCTCCTTGGCAAGCTTCATTTCCCACCCCCTTCCGATCAGAGACTCCTGTTTTAGCTATTTGGTCCCTGGAGCAGCTCAGGTCTCAACATGATGGCCCTGAATTGCCATGCTCTAGAGATGGCCCTGGTCCATAGAATGCCAATAAAATGACTGGAAATGAAAAAATAATGTGATTTCAATCAGCTGTGGGGAAACAACACCAAGGAACCAAATTTAGCATTTGAATTCAATCTCTGGCCAAAATAGTTTAGTCACCAAATTGCCTAACTTTCTAATAGAACAGTTTTTCTGGACAAAAACTCTTTGAGGGTCTTTCAGAGGTATTTAATACTTTCTCTAGCTCAGTAAGGGCAGCTACAAAGCCCAGTGGAGACAGCAGGGGGCCTGGAGTCAGGAAGACTCATCTCCTGAGTTCACATCTGGCCTAGGCACTTAGTAGTATGACCCTGGGCAAGTCACTTAACCCTGTTTGTCTTAGTTTTCTCATCTGTAAAATGAACTGGAGAAGAAAATGGCAAACAATTCCAATGTCTTTACCAAGAAAACCCCAGATGGGATCACAAAGAGCCTGACATGACTGAAAACAAAAACTACCTCAGTAAAGACAAATAACACAGAAGGTAAAAATTTATGTCTTCTGAGTTAAAGTTGTTAAAATGCTTGTCATTTAGACGCAACCTTCTTTCCCTTGTTTTTTTAAAATGG
Organism: Potorous gilbertii; assembly: GCA_028658325.1. Lineage (NCBI taxonomy): Eukaryota > Metazoa > Chordata > Mammalia > Diprotodontia > Potoroidae > Potorous > Potorous gilbertii. The sequence goes on from JAQQSK010004197.1 coordinate 64,604, forward strand.
TGCCGAGCTGTAGGAAGCCAATAAGGCTTCTGTGTATAACTTTACTTATACGCCTCCTTGTTTCTACATTTTACTTAAATTCCCTCTGCCTTGTGAGAGTTTTTAGATGTTCTTAATATTATTACTAATGATAGTGAAAATAATAACTCATATGGCACTTTAGGGTTACAAAGGCTTGCTTTTCATACATTATCTCAGTAGATTCTCAGTATATCCTAAAGTAGTACATAAAGAGTGATTACACTTTACAGATAAGGCAACTTCTAATTTAGTGCAATAAACATTGGGGATTGTCAGGTACTGGGGATACAAAGACAAAAATAAAATATTCACCCTCCCTTAAAGAGCTTACATTTGGCTGGGAGAACCTCACATCATTAAATTCAAACTGTAGCCCATGGCCCAGAATTCACTTTTGCGGACTATCTCAAAGGGTCTTTATCTTTCTTTGACTCATTTCTCCCACTTGGAGTTACTCTAGAAAAATCTCCATATACAGCTTATGGTTTTGTTTTGTTTTTTAAGATAATCAGGGTTAAGTGACTTGCCTAGCATCACACAGTTAGTAAGATTTGAACTCAGGTCCTCATGACTCCAGGGCTGGTACTCTATCCACTATGCCACTGAGAGTACCCTGTACAGCTTACATTTGTTTGGCTTTCTCAAATGTAAATAGCAAACTCATACAGGCACTCAAGGTGCCTTTATTTCACCCAAGAGAAAATTCAGTGAAAAAAGAAAGGAAGGAAGGAAGGAAGGAAGGAAGGAAGGAGAAAGAGAGAAACAAAGACTCAGAGCTCACAAACAGTTGCTGAATGCACATAAGGCACTCATCACATCACACCCCAGGAGGTCACCTGCCACACTCACCAATAACCACATTACTCTGGGCCCTTCAAAAGCTCTGTCTGATTTGCCACACCTTGGGAATGCTATCAGGACAACTCTTTGATATTCCAGTGAATCATTCTTCCCCACAGAGTCCTACACAGCCACATGGGCTAGACACTTTGTGGAAGACAGTGGGTTGCACAAGCAATCCCTTTCTCATTGGACCTGCAATTTCTGAGTAACCCATGGTCATGGAGGGTGGTAGTGAGGTCTGGATCCACTGTTACCCACCACCTCATAGTTTTAGTCTTCCAGTGCAAAGGTTACTTAGAGATCCCCTTCCTCCTTTAAGAAACATGCTGCAGTGAAAGCCTTCCTCTGGAAGGCCTGTGCCCAAGCTCTCAAATTCAAGGATACCTGGGAGGTCTCCCACAAGGCTGGGACTCCCTGTCAGAACAAATGGGTACATACAAATTCCCATGTCTTTCATTTCAAGTATTTCCACTTTTTATCTTTTCCTTCCACATCTGACTTTATCTTTCTTTGCCTTTAATCCCTCTTTCTTTTAACCTCAAGCATGAGGTACAAGGGGAAGAACACTGGAATTGGAGTCGGAGGACCTGGGTTCAAATTCTAGCCTCTTTTATTCTGCTGTGTGTGCTTTCTGGGTCTCAGTTTCTTCCTTTGCAAGATGAAATTAGACGAGATAACCTCATAGGTCTCATCAAGCTCTAAGTTTGCTGTTCAGTCATTTCAATTATGTCTGATTCTTCACGACCCGATCTGGGATTCTCTTGGCAAAGATTCCAGAGCTGTTTGCCATTTCCTTCTCCAGCTTCTTTTGTACATGAGGAAGCTGAGGCAAACAGGGTTAAGTGACTTGCCTAGGGTCACACAGCTAGTAATGTCTGAGGCCAGATTTGAACTCAGGTTCAAATCTTCAGGCCTGGCACTCTATCCATTGTACCACCTAGCTGCCCATTTAAGTCTATGATCCCATAAAATTTCTATTTTAAACCAAAACCAGTTGACTAGTAAGTTTAGGCTTTTTCTACATGATCTACATTTATATAAATAAACTTTTACCAAGAACAATGTCCACTATAAGGAAGACAGGTTAAAATATCTCCTCCCCCAACTTGGGGGAAAGAAGGATTTTTTTTTTTAAATCGGATTGGCATGAGGACAAGGTCATATTTATGGATTAAGGGAGAAAGTACCCTATTCCCTCCCAGCAAGTAAAAAACCACGAGTTAAAATAAACTAAAAATTATGTGGAGTCAGCATAAAAGAAACATCTATACAAGGTCATCTTGTGCTTTGGCTATCTCTGTCCACAAGTGTTGTCAATAAAGTTCCTCTCTCTTTTTTTTGTTCGTTAATATTTATATACATATACACTATAAGATGCCCTGATTTGTCTTGCTGTGGGGGTGGCCTTGGTCTGTGCTGCACCAGCTCAGTGACTAGATAGTTTATTTTAACCAAACTCTGTTAAATCTTTACTATGGGCATGGTGCTGTTCCAGATATTCTATAAGGAAGATGCCATGTTTTCCTCACAAAATATAATCTTAAAAAATCCCTGTGCCTGTGCCTGGTAGAAAGGTTCCCCCCATCACACTCTGCCCCTAGGGCTCGTAACTCATTGCCTGAGTCAGTGCTACTTTTGGATGATGACTCTTTACATGTCCTCTTATCATTAGCAGATTTGGGAATTTTCCGCCGGATTGCAATGGTATTCTACACTGACTGCTTCCACCAGTGTAGCCGACCACTGTACATGGTAGGTACAGTCTTCATGTCCCCTGAACTTTGGCCAGTAAGTACAGCATCAGTCACTGGGAGGGGCAAGAGAGGAGGTCCATGTAATCATGAAAGGTTTCTGCTGTTACACCAGTAGAGAGGACCCAGGGCAGCTGAGGCAAGTCCCGTCCACTGTGGAACTGAGCGAGAGTCTCTCCTATTCCTTCCAGGTTTTCTTTCATGCTTTGTTGTTGTTGTTGTTTTAAGCCTATCATATCAGGACTTGACAAGTCAAGCCTAGGCAACAAGCATTTATTAAGCTCTTCCCATGTGCCAAGAACTACACTATACAAAGAAAAGCCAAAAGAGGTCCCTCCCTCTAGGAACTCACTATCTATCATTGATGTCAGTTCAGGATTTGATGGATCTCCCAGGACTCGTGCACAGGGTTTTTAGGATCAAACAGAGGACACAAACAGAGGGAATTGAAGCTGGTGTTTGCTTTTTAAGGGAGGAATAACGAAATGAGCATTGGAGAGAATTGTAGACATTTTGAGATTTGGTTCATTTATGATTTATACCCTGCCTGCTTCCAAGAAGCATGGTGACCCACAAAGTTCACAGACCTTCACATTTTGGAGTAAGGGAAAGCCCTGGCTATAGAGCACGAGGAGGAAACACTCACATAAAAATGAAAAGCATTTCCTTTAGATGAAGACAGGGGCCCCCAATGGGGTGTGGGGATGGGTCTTGCTGGAAAGGAAGAGTCACTCCTCCAAGCCATAAATGAGCAACTGTAAAGATCATCATCTCTTGTATTTGTATCATGCTTTACAGCTTATAAAAGCCCTTGGGTCCAAGATGATCTGGTGACTAGTCAAAGTTTAAAGAAATGACCTTTAGTTGAAAGATGAAGGGTTACAAATGCTGAATGTTGTGTACGCTATCCATCGTAGTCACTAGGTCCATAGGGTTTGCTTCCATTTTTCTGTTCTAAGGGAGGGTTCATTCGGCAGGAGTTGGAACAGGAATATTTAGAAAGGACTGTGGTGTAAAAACAAAAAGTATCAAGAAAATTTACCTTTTAATAAGTATCCAGAAGGTCATGAGACTCTCACTCATCCTCCCTTCCCCCAACCCCCCGCCCCCCCCACACACACAGTAAGCTAAACTAGAAGAAGGAAAAATGTCTAAGCAAATTTTCTCAGACCACAAGATGCTGCCAGGACCTGGAGCCAGTGTCCAAAATACAAAGGATTGAAAGGGCCGCCATGAAATTAGAATATTGCTGAGTGTACTCTGGAGGATATAGAGCTCTCTAGAGAGGCAGCATGTAATAGTGGATAGAGAATTGGCCTTGGCTTGAGTCCTTCCTTTATCGGCTGTGTGATGATCCACTAAGTCAACTAACCTCTCAGACATCTTTTTGATACTCTATTTCTAAAACGCTTAGAGAGTGCATGGCACATAGTAGGCACTATATAAATACTTACTCCCTTCTCCAATTTTCACTGGTAAATGAACCCTTCTCCAGGAGTTCCCCCTGCCAATGAAATCACAGGTTCAGACCAAAGAAACATTAAATACTTCAGATGTGTTCTGAGAGCCATTTAATAAGATCCCAGGAAAGTCTTCATGCTATATAATATACTGTTCCATAATAGTGATGGCAGCTGGAGACTTTTGTACTATTTTAGATACCTGTCAACTATCACACGATACCAAGGAAGCATCTGAGGGCCAGCCCAACTATCTCCTTGGCCACTGCTTGAGTTTTGTTTATTGATCCTACATTCACCTTCCTCACATACTCTGAGACCCTGATGTGGATCATCTCTGGTCTGGCAGAGGCTATCAAACTAAATCCTCCCCAGTGTTAGGAATGTTGAGAATTTTGGGAAGAGAGTGCTTTCATGTTTAGTGCATACGCCCCAGAGATACTATTCTTACCACTTTATCTTCCCCACTGTAAGTAGGTCAGGAAACAGAATGAAAGTGAATTGATATGATGTCCTTTTCCACTCTCCAGGACAGAATGGTACTGCTCATTGGTGGGAATCTTGTTAACTGGTCCTTGTAAGTAGTCTGAGAGCACCGTGGTTTTCGTATCACTGATTGTGGTGACATTAAGGTTTATGGATAGAACTATTTGGACTCTGACTCTATTAAAGAAACTGAAATTAATTAGGAAAGGGCAAGTCTATGCTGGCTTGGTGGAGGATGAGCTGAGTATGCTGGCATGCCTAACCCATGCTCTTATCAATGTTTACATTCTGGAAACAAAGGGAAAATACTTCAAAGAGTATTGATTTGCCAGTGTAGATATTTCTTCCACCTCTCATCATTTTATGTTATCATAAATTGCTTTGGTCAAAGAATATATTGCCTAATGGCCAAGTTTTTGCAGATAAGTTGCTGACCTCAGTGAGGCCAAGTAACTGAACTAATACGGAAAATCTTTACAACTTGATAGACTATGTCAACTTGCTAATGAAATAACTTTCATGAATGCATAGTCACCTCCATGCCATAGCAAAGCATTACAATAGGACTTTAGTTGACTTTCCTCTACATCAGTACCTGTTATTGCTCGATTCTTAACATGTTGTCTGATCTCTATATATAGATGATAGCCCTATTCAATGTGGCAGAAATTCAATGTGGTTTTAAAAATTTTTAGCAGCCATATTGTAAAAGGCTATATGATAGGCATATTATTCCATGAATTCTGCTTCTCTCTTTCTGTATCTGTGTCTCTCTCCCTTTGTTTGTGTATACATTTCTCTATATCTTTATGTATCTCATTTTCTATATTTGAAAGGCCCATCTCTGTTTTTCCTTCTTTGCCTCTGTCTTTCCCATTCCATCTATGGTTATCTGTGGTCTTTCTCTATCTCTTCTTTTTGCAGTCTTTTCTCTCCTCCTCACTCTGTCTATTCCTTTGGTTGAATTCTATGTTCCTTGTTCTTAATTCAAAATCATATGAGTAGAAAGGATTTTTAAAAATTCTCTCTGACAAGAAAAGGAAAAAAGAAGATTTTTAAATTAACTTGCTATTTGTGTTATGAAACTAACTGGATTTATTCCCTATGAAATAGAGGCAGTATGGTGTTGTGAATAGAGAGCTGGTCTTGGAACCAGTATGTGAGTTTAAGTCCCTCACATACTCTGAGAACCTGAGCAATCCACTTAACTTCTTGGCAGTCTAGGTAACTTTCCAAGACTATGTATTGTAGAGAAGGTTCTGACCTCCACTGATAGGGCTACCAACAAAATCACACCCTATTCCTAAATTCCCTATTCCTGGTCTACAGTGACCTATGCAAGGGGATAGAGGAAACCATAATCCAGTCATTGAGAGCTTCTCTGGTAACTTAAAAGGGGTCTTGGAGTCAGAGGATCTGGATTCAAATTGTGCACTTAAAGCAGGTCTCTTAACTTCCTTGGATCTCAATGATCTCAGTTCTAAAATGAGACTTAAAAGTCTCTAAGGTCCTATGAACTGGATACCTATTTAGGAGATATATGTTTTTGGAGGAACCTTTTCATCATACCACCGCCTAGAGATTACCTCCGGCACAAAGTTGCTGATCCAGATGGACCTTATCCCATTGGTTTCTGATGCCTTAGATCCCTAAGACATAATTCTCTAAGGATAATTGTCTTCCCTTGATTTCTTTGTATTACTATTGTGACTTTTTAAAACATCATTAGTATTGCTATCTATTAATTAATCATTTCAAGATAAGGTTACCCATAGTAACTGTTATTGAGAGGGGTTATCTCTGAGAATATGCCATTTTCTTGGGAATGGGGGAGAATGTGATTTCTCCAGTGACCTGTTTCTTATTAATATGTACAAATGAAGGGCCATAACCCTACAATCTCTTGCTTCTTCCCGTCTTTCCTGCTACTAATATAAACATATCAAGTTGTGAGAGGGATGAGCCAGAGAGAAGCTTCAGTCTTCCTCCAACTAGACAAACCAGGTGATTCTTCTCACTGAACCAAAGAGGATGATGATGGTTTGAGATAGGAGACTTATCAACACTGTGGTCGGTACCTGGTAAATACATTGTCAGGGTGGGTACTTCTTCTTGCAGAGGTAATCATCCCCTGAAAATCATGCTGGATGAAGTTGTCATGAACCTTGAAATCATGTTATCATCAATATACTTTCCAGGGTCTCAAAAATTTAAGCCAACCTTGTCTTCTCCCCCTTGCATCCTTTAGTGCCCTCTTTGGACTGGTGTATCGACCCAGGGACTTTGCTTCCTACATGCTGGGGATTTTTATCTGTAACCTGCTGCTATACCTGGCCTTTTATATCATCATGAAGGTAAGGGCTTGTGGGGAGGGCAGGGCTGATTTCTTAGGTATCCAGCCTTCTAGACTGAAGCTTAGACTGATACATGCCCCCTAACCCCTTCCCTCACTTCTCTCATCACAGCTCCGCAGCTCTGAGAAGGTCCTCCCTATTCCACTGTTTTGTATCGTTGCTACAGCTGTGGTGTGGGCAGCAGCCCTTTACTTTTTCTTCCAGAATCTTAGCAGCTGGGAGGTAAGAAAACATCTTCCTTTACAAGGAGTCATTCTCTCTCCATCCTTGTGATTAGTTCTGTTTACCCCTGGTTTCTGTATTTTGTGCGTAAGCTGTGAAGGGGAAAATTGAGGCTTAATCTTAGGGGAAAATTCCTAATAATTTGAGGTATCCATAAGCTGAACAAGCTGCTTCAGGACATATTGAGATTCCCCTCACTGGAAGCCTTGAAGCAGAGACTGGATAACCACTTGTCAGATGTATTGCAATGGGAATTCCTTTTTAGATATGCATTGGGAGAAACGAATGCTGGTATCCCTTCCATCCCTAGAGGTCTGTGATTCAAGAGTCTTGATTTTTTGCCCGTTTTTCTGATCCCCTATTTTGTTTTGTGTACTTGTTGTTGTATTTGTCTCTGAAATTTTCAGGGAGAAAGTTCCTTTTGAACAAGAGTTGTTTCATTCATATAATAACATCTTGCTACATAGAATGCTTCATGTGAATCATCAGTTTTTGCTCCTCACAATGTTCATTCAACAGTTATGCAACACCTACTATGTGTAATATACTGCTTCCAGTTTGGGAGAGATATAGAGATCATATCTTATAATATGTGCGCGCACACACATGTGTGCGTGTGTGTGTGCGTGTGTGTGTGTGTGTGTGTGTGCGCATGGTTGGAGAGAAGGAGGATAAGAATGCCACACAAATAGAGACATCCCCAAAATAGGCTATGATAACTATGTGAGGGAGGTTCAAAACACTGTGAGTCCAGACAAGGGAGGATCACTGTGGGTTGGAAGTCTCTGCAGTAGTTGAGCAGAGCTTGGAGGGATGGGTAGGATTTCCACAAATGGTAATGGGAGGAACTACATTCCAGGCACAGAGAACAGCATGAGCAAAGGCCCAGAACATGTTGGAGGGAGGGAAGGTAGTCTGAAGCAAACAAATTGTGAGAAGAAGTGATGGAAAATAAGCCTAGAAAGTTCTCTCAAGCCAGACTGTGGAAAAATAAGGACTTCAATCTGTATTATCAGAGTAGAGGGATCTACTTCAATATTTGAGAGTGACATGACCAGAGATGGATTGGAAGAAAGAGAAACTGAAGACAAGGAGACCATATTAAATAATTCAGGGGAAAGGTGGCAAGTGTGGAAGTGGTAATGGTAAACAAGTGAGGGATATGACTAGAGTGATAGCAGTCATTGCAGCTAAAGCGTATAGGCCACTTGAAGGTTTACAACGTTGCTTATATAGCCATAGCAATAGATACCACCTCATTTGGTCCTCACAACAAACTTGTAAAGTAGGCTCCATCATTATCTTTATTTTATAGATGAAGAAGTTAAGGATCAAAAAGGTTAATGACTTGCCCAAGGTTACATAGCTAGTTACATACCCTATATGAGGCAGATCTGAACTCTGCTTTTCAGATTCTAAGTTCAGAACTTCATCTAATATACTCGAGGTTTCAAACATGTTGCTTACGTGGCCTATGAGACTTCGAAGTATAGCTAAACCCAATGAAAACACAGTTCGGATAACCCAGTCTCAGAAAAGGAAATAGATCTAATTGTAAAGGAACTACCAAAGGAAGGAGAATATCCTGGTCTCGATGGAGTCTCCTGAAGGAGAAATCTATCAAACTTTTAGAAACCAGTATCATATTTAAAAATTATTCTCCAAAATGGAGAAAGCACCCAACCAGAATCCTTTTATTAGACAAATAAAGTCCTAATACCTAAATCATGGAAATATAAGACACAGAAAAAAAAAGAAAGTTATAGGTCAATATCACTAATGAACATGGGCTCAAAAAATTTAAGCAAAGTCCTACCAAACAGACTACAGAGATTTACCTAAGAAAGATTCATTAGGACCAAGGGGAATTTATGCCAGAAATTCAAGGATCACTCAATATTAGGAAAACAATCAATCCAATTAATCATATAAAAAGCCAAAACATCAAAAACCACGGGATGCAGAAAAAAGAAACAAAGTACAACACTCTCTTATACTAAAAACCTCACAAAGTAGAGGTATAGAGGGATCTTTTCTAATATCTTAAAAAGCATCTATCTAAAAGTAAAAGCAACCATCATTTGCAATGGGGATGTGCAAGAAGCTTTTCCAGTAAATACCAGAGTAAATCAAAAATACCCATACTCCCCACTATTATTTGATATATTTCTGGAAATGCTACCAACAGTAATAAGACAAGAGAAAAAAATTAAAGGAATAGAGATAGGTAAAGAGAAAATAAAAATATCTGTTTGCTGATGATATGATGACTTACTTGGAAAATCCAAGGGAATCCACAAAAATACTCATCGAGAAAATATTCACAAAGTTACGGGTTACAAAATAAATCCCCCCAAATCAGGGGCATTTTGGGGTGAAGCCAAGATGATGGACTTATAGCATGGACTTTCTAGAGCACTCTGGCTGAGCTGAGACAAATACCTATAAAAAATGACTCTAAACAAATTCTGGAGCTGCAGAACCCACAGAATGATGGAGTGGAGCAAATCTCCAGTCCAAGACAGCCTGGAAGGTTGTGGGGAAGTATCTCTCATGCCATGCTGGGAACAAAGTGCAGTCCAGTATGGTCCACAAGTGCACAGAGAGGACCTGAGCAGGCCTTGGGGAGACTGAATCTCTCACACATGTGGTGGTTTTCAGACTTCATAACCCCAAAACAATGAAGATAAATAGGAAGGTCAGTGGAAAAAACCTGTGGGGCCAGTGCAGGAGAGTGGAGTGGTCCAACCCCAGGCCCAGGGTGGCAGAGGGAGGAGAGGGCAGAGGAACCCACAGCAGCCACAACAGCAGCAGGGGCAGCTGCAGTCCCTGTTTCTGGAGCTCTAGGCCCACAGATTGTGTGGGGATTGAGCAGGTGACAGTACACCCCCTCACCTCCCTGGAAACAGAGAACTACTTTGACAAAGAGCTCAAAAGTCAAGTAAATGCCTAAGGAAATGAGCAAAAATTGGAAGAAGAATCAGACTATAGAATCTTACTTTGGTGACAAGGAAGACCAAAGCATGCAAACAGAAGAAAACAAAGTCAAAGTTCCTCCATCCAAAGCTTCCAAAAAAAATATGAATTGGTCTCAGGCCATGGAAGAACTCAAAAAGGATTTTCAAAATCAAGTAAGAGAAGTAGAGCAAAAATTGGGAAGAGAAATGAGAGTGATTCAAGAAAATCATGAAAAATGAGTTAACTACTTGCTAAAGGAGGCCCAAAAAAATGCTGAAGAAAATAACACTTTAAAAAATAGACTAGCCCAAATGACAAAAGAGATCCAAAAATCCAGTGAGGAAAAGAATGCCCTAAAAAGCAGAACTGGCCAGATGGAAAAGGAGATCCAAAAGCTCACTGAGGAAAATATTCCTTAAAGATTAGAAAGGAGCAGGTGGAAGCTAATGACTTTATGAAAAATCAAGAAATTATAAAACAAAACCAAAGGAATGAAAAAAATAGCAGACAATGTGAAATATCTCATTGGAAAAACAACTGACCTGTAAAATAGATCCAGGAAAGACAATTTAAAAATTATGGAACTACTGGAAAGCCATGATCCAAAAAAGAGTCTAGACATCATCTTTCATGAAATTATCAAGGAAAACTGCCCTGAATTTCTAGAACCAGAGGGTAAAATAAATATTTAAAGAATCCACCAATCACTTCCTGAAAGAGATCCCCCCCAAAAAAACTCCTAGGAATGTTGTAGCCAAATTCCAGAGTTCCAAGGTCAAGGAGAAAATATTGCAAGCAGCCAGAAAGAAAACAATTCAAGTATTGTGGAAATACAATCAGGATAACACAAGCTTCTACATTAAGGTATTTAAGGACTTGGAATATGAAAGGAGCTAGGATTAAAACCAAGAATCATCTACCCTTCAAAACTGAGTATAATACTTCAGGGGGGAAAATGATCATTCAATGAAATAGAGGACTTTCAAGCATTCTTGATGAAAAGACCAGAGCTGAATAAAAATTTGACTTCCAAACACAAGAAGCAACAGAAGCATGAAAAGGTAAACAGGAAAGAGAAATCATAAGGGACTTACTAAAGTTGAACTGTTTACACTCCTACATGGAAAGATAGTATTTGCAACTCTTGAAACTTTTCTCAGTATTAGGGTAGTTGGAGGGATTATATACACATAGACAGAGGGCACAGGGTGAGTTGAATAGGAAGGGATGATATTTAAGGAAATAAAATTAAGAGGTGAGAGAGGAATATATTGGGAGGAGAAAGGGAGAAATGGAATGTGGCAAATTATCTCTTATAAAAGAGGCAAGAAAAAACTTTCTCAAAGGAGGGAAAAAAAGAGAAGGTAAGAGAAAAAGAAGTTTACTCTTGTCACATTTGACTTAAGGAGGGAATAACATGCACACCCAATTAGGTATGAAAATCTATTTTACACTACTGGAAAGTAGGGGAGAAGGGATAAGTGGGGTATGGTGGAAATGATAGAAGGGAGGGCAAATGAGAGGTGAGAGTAATTAGAAGTAAACACTTTTCAGGAGGGACAAGGTCAAAAGAGAGAATAGAATAAATGGAGGGCAGGATAGGATGGAGAGAAATATAGTTAGTCTTTCACAACATGACTGTATGGTAATCTTTTGCTTAACTACACATGTATAACCTAAATCGAATTGCTTGCCTTCTTAGTGGGGATGGGTAGGGAGGGAAAAAGGGAGAAAAGTTGGAACTCAAAGTTTAAAAATGAATGTTAAAAATTGTTTTTACATGCAACTGGGAAATAAGACATACAGGTAATGGGGTATAGAAATCTATCTTGCCCTACAAGAAGATAAAGGAGATGGGGATAAGGGAAGGGAAGGGTATGATAGAAGGAAGGGCAAATTGGGGGAAGGGGTAATCAGAATATATGGTTTGTTGGGATGGGGGGAGAGAAGAGATGGGAAGAAAATTTGGAACTCAAAATGTTGTGGAAATAAATGTTGAAAACTAAAAATAAATAAATAAAAATTTTAAAAAATCAACAGCATTTCTATAATAATAACAAAACACAAGAAACAATAATAGAAAAGGAAATCTCATCCCTAATAACTACAGAATGCACAAAATATCTGGGGATAGTCCTATCAAAATACATGAAAGACTTGTTTAGATTCAATTACAATGTTCTTTAAAGAAATAAAGAACAACTTAAATAGCTGAGGAAGGTACAAGGGTTGGGAGGCTGTGATGATAGTAGTTACCACAGCACTACACTAAGTCTGTCCTTGTGTTTGGAAAAGCAAAGACTGGATGGAGCTGACTGATAACCACAACTCAGGGCTCGAGGCTTTTTCCAACCCCATAATAGATTGAACTGTGGCTAACCATTGGGATTACATGAAGATTTTGGCACAGAAGCCATCTCCTCATCTTTTCTTTCAAAAATATAAACTTCATCCAATATCTGATAAGTCAGGAGCCCAGGATTGGGCTCCAGCCAATAAATTGCTCTAAGCAGGGTAAGTCACTGGCCCAGGGCCTGTACATTTTAAACAATATGTTCAGTGACCTCAGCAACTTCACCCAAACCATGTCACAGCTGTTGGACCTTCCCCAGAATCTGACTTGGATTGATTTGTCCTTCAGTGATTTATCCCCAATATTGATTACATGCGGACCACTATCTTCAACCTTAGTGTCCTTTATTTCTAATACCTGAAGGAAGCAAATAAACTGTCCAAACTTTCCAAGCTTTGGCATTTGATTCTCCATGGGAACCCCACAGAGGAAGAGAAGGGATACAGGCCATATGTACTTTCCATCATATCCTGAATCACCACCTTCAATTTCATTGACATCACCAAGCAGGATAGGGTCATGACTATTGCTTGGAGAAGAACGCTTGTCAAGCCTAAAATGGCCCAAATCAAACTAGATAGTCCTGTCGGTGCCAGAATCCAAAAGCTCTCAGGACTCTATGGGATCCTCTTCTCCAACTCTTATTGTTTAGTTTAGCTTAAATCCCTCCACTTCAAAGTATGGGCAGAACAGACACCAACCAGGCTAGTACAACATTGACCAGCCCCAAGCATGCTCAAGTAGGCAAAACCTGGGCTATACCCTACCCTGCTATCCTGAGGCCTGAATCTTGCTTGACAGAACCCAAGCAACTCCTCCGAAGGTCTCATCTGGTCCTATGCCCACCCCTCCTCATACTTTATATGTGAAGAAGGAATGTCAAGATATCAGTTGGAGCTCTTTTTGCCCTATTGAATCCTGCTGTTGTCCCAGAAGAAGCATCTAGTTGATTTTCAGGCCCCAAAAGAAGGAGCCAGGATGGATAGATGTTATTTATGGAGGGTGGCAAACCAAAACAAAATTACAAGATCAAACGTAAAAAAATTTGCTTAGAAAACTATTCAGTGCTCATGGCCAGCCAGGCCAATATAATTAAAACTGACAATACTACCAAAATCTATACTTTTAATGCTATACCAGTCAAATTACCAAGGAGATACATCATAGAATTTGATAAAATAACAACAAATTTTATTTGAAAAATACAAGATCGTGAATATCAAGGTAAATGATGAAAAGATGTAGGAACAAAGTCCTCAAACTATATTATTATATCAACAGTTATCAAAACCATCTCTATTGGTTAAAAAAGATATAGACATAGATCAATGGAACAGACTAGGCAAGGGAGAATCAGAAATAATAGAAATAAGGTAAAAAGTATAAATTACCTAGGAAAAAACTCCTTATTTGATAAAAACTACTGGGAAAACTAGTCTGGCAAAAATTAGGCTTACACTAACATCTTACACTATACTCCACAAAACAGTCTAAATAGATACACAACCTTAATATTCAAGAATCTACTATTTTAAAATTAGAAGAAAAACATCACATACCTCTCACAGCTATGGGTAGAAAATGGATTCTTTTTTTAATTATTATTTCACATATAAACTAATTTATTCTCCTCCCACCCACCCCACCCCCATCCCCCACTTCCATTTCCAACTGGCTTTTCTTTCACTACATATAGAACATTTGAAAGCTGGATGTGTTTGTTAGAATCTAATCATAAAGGTCTGATGACAACTGGGCCTGGTTCTCCCCCTTAGCATATTGCATTTTCTTTCTGTCCTTATTTTCCTTCTTAAGTACTTTCTGAAGTTCTCTAATTTTCTCATTCAGATTCGACATTTTCATGTCTTGGGACTTAACTCCTAAATTCTCACTTCTCTTTTTCTGAGTAAACATTTCTTTTCTTCTTGTTAAATCCAACCCGGAATCAGATCTCCTTTTTTTATGTCTCTTTTTCTTCCTCTCAGTTTTCAAAACTGAATGAAGTGATGCTTTGAATTCCTTTTCCTTTTCTGTGGCCTTATGAAATGGTTCCTGTAGCTCCCACTTGTCAAGTCCCTTTTGTGATTTTAATGACTTAAGCTTCTCAGAAAGATCGTCAAGTTCTCTGTTTTCCTCCCGCTTCACTTGGGTATAGACAATTAACCAGACAGCTGCTCCACCAGTCACAGCAAACAGGAAAGATAAACAACAAAGTGACATGACTTCTGCGAGAAGAGGTCGGTTATGTATCACTTCGTTCCAGTTGATTCCTTTCTTTTCCAGAGAACGATCTTTCACATATTTATTTGGTTCAGGGTATACCTCTTCCACATCCATGTCAGTGTTTGTAGTGTCTTTCCAAACGGCTCCTTTCTTGAGCAAAATATGGCCTTGAGAATTGTCCCTGTACTTCTTTACCAAGAATGCCTTTCTGAAAATAGGAACCCCATGCTGACTGAATCCTTTCCTGAGTAAAGAATTTTGAAGTGACTTATCCATATGTTCTTTTTCCATATCAGTCTTCCCATGTACAAGGCCTGGATTGATGTTGCTAGGAACAAGCTGGTGTTTCATTTCGAATAGCTTTTCATCCGTATCTAGGATTCTTGTAATGATCTTCTTAGGTGGATCATAGGAATTTACAGGAGCAGAGTAAACGAATGAGATGTGGAGCAGAGATTCAAGGGGAAGAAACAAAAAAACCACCCAAATATACACTGGAAACCGATTCATTGGTTTAACCTTGGGAGATTTCAGAATTGGAGCTCGGGCCAGCCTGTAAGTGCAGAAGAGCCACAAGTGTACAGGCCTTGCTTGCTCTTGCTTCTTCCTCTGCTAGAAAAGGAATTCTTAATCAAATGCGATAGAGGCAATGACAAAACTGAAATATTGCAGCACAGACAAAATTAATGCACCTAGGATAAAAAAGGAAATGATCAAATAGGTAAAAAAAAAATCTTTTTATCTAATTTCTCTTATAAGGATTTTGTACCCAAGATAGATAAATAATAAATATATATAAGACTAATGGCATTAAAAAACTACAATGTATTAACAACCACATGAAAGAATACTTCAAGTAATAATAAGAGAAATGCAAGTTATAATAACTTTGAGGTTTCACCTTATACCCTTCAAATTGGCAAACAGCAATATCAATGTTGAATGGGTTGTAGGATCATAGGCACACTATTGTTGGCAAAACTGTGAAATGGTATTAACATTTTGAAAAGCAATTTGAAATTATGCAAATAAAGTAACAAAAATGTCTGTGCCCTTTGAACCAGAGACTCCATTATTGACCATATATCTCATGGAAGCCAAGAAAGTCTCCATATATTCCAGCTAGACGGCAGTGAGGTGGCAAAGTGGATAGAGTGCCAGGTCTGAAATCAGGAAGACTCCCATTTCTGAGTTCAAATCTGGCCTCAGACACTTACTGGTTGTATGCCCCTGGGCAAGTCACTTAACCCTGTTTGCCTCAGTTTCCTCATTTGTAAAATAAGCTAGAGAAGGAAATGACAAACCACTCCAGTATCTTTGCCAAGGAAATCCTAAAGGGGGTCACAGAAAGCTGGGCACGAATGAAACAACTGAATAAGCATATTCCAAAATATTTATAGCAGCACTTTTTATGATAGCTAAGAATTGGGAACAAGGTAGATGTCCATGAATTGGGGAATAGCTAAACAAATTGTGGTACATGTATGTAATGGAATAATCCTGCTCTGTAAGAAGTGTTGAATGTGATGAATAAAGAGAAGCATGAAAATATTTATATGAACTGATGCAGAGGTGAAATAAGCAGAACTAAGAATGCAATATACACAGTAATTGCAACAACGTAAATGGAAAGAGCAACCACGTATTTAAAACCAAAAGTAAGTGTAACAAAGATCAAGCAGGACATGAAGAAATATAAGAGGACATCCCCAACCCACCCCTTTGGGAGGCAAGAGGTCCACAAGTGTACACACTGCACATGTTTTCTGTCTTTTTCAATGTATCGATCAGTTGTACTGATTTTTCCCCCTCTTAAAAATACTATTTGTTATATGGAATGCCTCTCTGGGAAAGGGAGAGGGAGGGATACTTGGGATAACTATGATGATATAAGAAACAGAAGATATGAATAAAAATATTGTTAATATGCAAAATACAGGGATTCTTCTCTACAAATTAATGCTCCCCTTTCCTATTTGACTTTGACACTGAACTACTTCTCTTCTGTTAAATAATAAGACAAGGCATTCTGCAAAGAGCATTATTCACTTGTTCCTGCAACTCACTTTCATTCTTCTCCTCTATCCTACCCCATTTTAGGTAGCTAACAGGCAGATATTACTTCCCCCTCCCCATTTTATAGATTGGAAAGCTGAAGCTTAGTGAGTGGAGATGATGTTCCTGAACTGCGCCATCTCATCACATACATACACGCATGCACACACACACACACACACACATGCACGCACACACACACACGTGCACACACACCACCTCTGCTGAGTCAGGCACTGAACTGGAAGACCCAGCCTCAAATAGGATCTTACCCCTTACTAGGCCTTCTTGCCCCATTCCAACTCTAGGCAGTAGCCTCACTTTGTCTAACCATATGAAACTCCACCAATACCTTCTCAACAACTGCTTCTAGGTGCTTTTCAAGATCCCTTGGCAGTATTTTTGCCTCTTCTATACATGTCACTTAGACACATTATAACTATAGAAACTGTGTATAGCAGTTGACTTGTACTTATCTTGTGCATTTAAATCCTATTTTGTCTCAAAGTTATTTGTGCATGTGTTGCATCTCCAATCTGCCCTTAGAGAGTGATGGTCATAAGGGCTATCTTCTGTACTTTTCCCTATGCTTAGGAAATCAGCTCCCATATCCGGAGACATTTAATAAGTAACCAGGTAAATTTATTGGAATGTTGCCCTGACTTATCTCCCCCCAGGAAACCCCTGCAGAATCCCGAGAGAAGAATCGTGACTGTATCCTACTGGATTTCTTTGATGACCATGATGTCTGGCACTTCCTTTCTGCGACTGCCTTGTTTTTCTCATTCTTGGTGAGTTTTGCAGCTTTTCCCTTCTTACTATCCTGTTCTCTTCTCTAGCCCACCCTGTCAGCATTTCTGTATCTTTTTTTCTTCTGCCTCTCCCCTTTCTCCCTTTCCATGGGCTTTATCCCTCTTCCCTTGTGGTTTCTCAACAGCAGCAACATAAAATCTTGCTAAGGATCTTCTCTCTCTCTCTGTCTCTCTGTCTCTGTCTCTCTGTCTTGGTCTCTCTCTGTCTCTGTCTCCATCTCTCTCTCTGTCTGTCTCTGTCTCTCTGTCTGTCTCTGTCTCTCTGTCTGTCTCTGTCTCTGTCTCTGTCTCTTTCTCTGTCTCTGTCTCTCTCTCTTGCTCTCTCTCTCTCTCTTTCTTATTCTCTCTCTTTCTCCAAATGACCCGACCACCACAATTGCTGGTTAGATCTCTTTGATGCTACATTTCCATTTCCCTTTTCCATCATGGGCACAGGAAAGTTAAATGATTGACTAAGTCACACAATACATGTGGACAAAAGTCAAGCTACCCTTCCAGCTGGAGGGTTCATGCTGTTTCCACACTGGATTTTTTTTCTTTTACTAAGTACTAAGGAAGTACTATCCCTCCAGCTGACACCCAGTCCTCTCTTAGGTTCACAGAATTTAGAGCAGAAAAGGGACCTTGAAGGTCCTTTCTCCCAATCATTTTATTCCCACTGCTTTATTTTATTAAACAGTTGGTAGACTCGTCATCACAGACAGGGCCTTTTATTTTCTCTCCCAGCTTCAATGTAGAATTTTTCTCTTCTGGGATCTTCCTACATTAGTATCATCTTTTATCTAAGACCTTCTTGACAGTGAGGCTTCCTTGTATATTTGCAATGGTCCCCTATTCTAAGCAGACAGCCTCACCACCTTTCCAGTGGTGTTTTAGCATTATTCCTATTGTTAATTATTTATAATTATTATATATAATATGTAATATTATATCACTCAACACATTGTATAGCTATGTAAACAGAGCCCAGAATCTACTTTGGGAAGTTTAGGCAATACCAATTCCTATAGAAAGAGTAGACTCAAATGGTTGTCTCACTTTCTCTATGGGTATTTTGTTCATATAAATTGGCAACTTTCAATAACATTCAATTAGATCACCAAAACAGAAGCAAGGATTGTGAGGAGAGGACATTGGAGGAAATAAAGATGGAAAACCATATCTCTTACATAACAGGATCTGACATATTTTTTTCAGTGTCACCCTGTTTTTAGTCCAGATTGTAAGTTGGAGAAGAGGTAATAAATGTGGCTCTCTGTTCTTTCCCTATTTCTCTCTCTCTCTCTCTCTCTCTTGTTTCAGGTATTGTTAACTCTAGATGATGACTTGGATGTTGTCCGGAGAGACCAGATCCCTGTCTTCTGAGTGAGGGCTGTGTGTGATGTGAGAGGAAGTCACTCTTGGTGCCACCCCATAGATCATGCAACAACTACATCACAGCAGCCACTGCCAGAGATTCCTTGGTCATCTGCCAAGAGGACAAATCTGTCTGCTTCCAAATAGTGAGCATGCGAGAAGAGGAGGGGGAACTGGAATGGTTCTGCCCCATGAAAAGGGACATAGTGAATCATGGCCAACTCCGAAGGCCAATGACACACCTTGAGTTCTTCTTTCATTTGTTACTCTGCAAGTGAGATGTGAACAAGAATAGATACCATTGACATGGCATTGTCTTGCAAACCCCCCTCCCAGAATTGCTCAGCAGTGACATACTGATGGTGCCCTCTTTTCCTTAATCTCAGTACCCAGTAAGAGTAAAAACTGACTTCATGTGAGAGATTTTGGCTTCATTTACTTGTTTCTGTAAGCTCTCCTGCTCCTGGATAAGACAAAGCTTCGGTTTACATCTTCTGGGCTCTGGTGGTGATGGTCACCCCTTCAGTGTGCAGTATATAAACTAGGTGGTACATGTCAAAGTCTCCCTTCAGCCAAGGGGTGATATCATGAGATCCAGCATGGCACCCTCTTTGGAAGGAAAGCTGTATATTTTTGTATAGTCTCCTGCGTCCATTAAGAGGACTCAGAATAGAACCTTTGCTGGTTTTTCCTTATGACAGAGCCCTTGTTTCCATGACAGTCAACTGGTTTAGAATACTCATGTTCTTAGCTATCCTTCTGTATCTCAAGCACGTGTGTCTGCATCTCACTGCTCTTCTGTTGACTCCATATTTTGGTTTAACCTTCCTGAGAATGCCCTGCTCCTTAATCCTCCTGCCAGTTCCTGGTGTGACAAGCATCCCCTCAAAGCATATGCTGGGGTGGGAAAACCCCACCTACCACCATGATCATATTCAGCAAGTGAAGTCAACCCAGCATTCCAGTTGGCAAGATCATCAGCAACTTCAGGATTAAATATAATCTGCCTCATGCTGAGGGACCCAATCTGAGAAGATGCCAAACTTTGGTGCAAATGCCCCAAAGTAAAAGTGTTCACTCTGTTCTTCTACCCAACTAGCTAAATGGTGCACCTAAAACATCCAGGAGACAGTGAAGCAGGCAAACAAGCAAGAGCCAGGAGACTTGGCAACGCACTCAAATGATCTCCAACACTAGCAGGAGGCCTAGCCCTTAGTTTGTCCCTCCTTCAATAGGCTCAGACCTTCCTACCTTGAGCTGTTTTTAAATGCCCTTTCCTAGCTGCAGAGAACTCTATGGATTTTAGTGATCTCTTTTGGTAATACCTGGTAGTCTTTTTCTTTCCCAAAAAAGGTATGGAAAAGCTGGGAATCTGAAGTCCACTATCTTATTGTGCGGCAGGCTTGCCTCTGTGAGGCTAAGAGCCTCCATTTTTACCTTGTTCCCTTCTTTAATGGTGTTTGATGTGAGAGGAAAACTGAATTTTGGGTGAAATTTAAGTCGCCAATATTGTTTTTACCAAGCCCCTCAAAGAGATGAATTTTACATTTTTAAATTGCTTTTTAGCATCATCCTTATTCTAAAATATTTGCATAGCATTTAAAAAATACATTTTGGAAGTTTTACTTGGCAAGCCTTTTTTTGCTTTCAAAACATGTGCACATGCACAAAGATGCTTGCAGTGAAATATTTTGTGAAAAATTTCTGAACAGTCAAAATGGATTTAATAGCATTCTGTTTTTCTTCATTCTTAAAGACTCATTTTTATAGTTACAGACACATGGAGGCTATTAATTGCATACTCATCTTAAACCATAAAACCAAGTCCAAAGCCTGTTTAACTGCACTCTTTAGACTATCAATCCACCAATTTTAAAAAATTTTTTTGTTTATAATACCACTAAGGAAAAATAAGACCAAAAAAAATCCATCCAACCAGCACCCACCACGGCCTGATCTGAAGAAGCTAAAAGATCCATTTCCAATTCTGTTCCTTCCTTGGAAAATGTCAGTAGAAGCAGAGGGTAGGAGGTGGCCAGGAGAAATAGTATGATTATTATAACATTGTATGGTTTATCTTTACTCTGAAGCCTACTTTGTGCTGTAATGTCCCTAAGTATTGTGGATTTTGTTCTATGCGGCAGGATTGTAAACCCAGATCAACCCTACCATGCTAACAATTAATACTGAGACCCAAGTAATCATTGCTCAAGTTTCATGCAGTTGTGTACAGAAAGATGTGGAAGTCTAAGCTTCTTGGGAGCACCCTGAGGATAAGGGGTAACACCCTGTTAACTTAAAGCAATCCTTGGTCTGCAGTGACTAAATTAAAAATTATGCATTTGTGGTTGGGAAGCTAAAGTCTAAAATAATCCCTGGTCTATTTCTTTAAAGGAGGAGGAAAGAATAAGTCCAAAAACAAATTCAGTAGATGGGAAAGCCAAAGGAAACTGAGCTGTCAGCAGGACAAAGATAAGTAACCTGAGCAGTGAAGCTAGGTAGGGTCTTAGCCTCCAACAGGGGCAAAATTGGATCTGCCCCTCAAAATGCCCTGTGTGGGCCTTTGACAAACTGCTGCAGATGAGATCCCATCTGTTTGCTAGGAATTGCTTAGAGATTAGCTCCAGTTTTATTTTAACCATAAGAGACACTCAGTGAAAAGGCTTTGCTCATTTGGGGAAGGGACTTTCCAAGGTTCATGAAAATAAACAGGTCATTCAGGGCAAGGACTATTCAGTCTACTGTAATGTTATAGCACATACTGTGCTCTAACATCTATACCATGGCCTCAGAAAGACATGGGCTGTCTAGAAAGGATATGCATTAGTTAGGCACTTGTTATTCAAATATCTGTAGATAGGGAATTGGTATTATTTTCTTCTGGGAGGGAGATTGAATCTTAGAGTGGTAACATTTCTTCACACAAGATTCACAGGAAGTGGCAGAGAGTGCCATGACCCTCACTCCAATGTCATGCCTATCTCAAGGAAGGTAATGCCTGGAAGCTGGAATAGCTGTCCCCTGGGGCATCCCATTAGTTCCAGCTGCTATGTAGCTTAGACATGGTCTGTCTGATCCCTAATGACCTGGCTACTATTAGCCTAGGTCAGGAAAGGCCTGACCCTGACCTTCCCAACTCCAGCCTCAGAGAAATGCAGCTTTGGAACTTAGAGTTGTCTAAGCAGGAAAACTATCTGGGGAGTGTCACACCTTATTATTTCTTTCCCTTTGGATGTCTCAAGGAGAAAGCCCAACCCAAGCAACTCTTCCAGCTGTATGATAAAGAATGCTTTTTGGTGCTATCTTCTAGAGGAGGGCCCTCAGTGATGGGATCTTAGAATTAGAACTGAAGAGGACAGGGAAGACCAGCTAGCCCAACCTCTCTCCCTTGTCTCATTTTAGAGTTGAGGAAACTAGGGCCTGTAGAGGTGAAATGATTTGCCCAAGATCACATCGAGTAAGTGACAGAATCAAGATTGGAATCCAAGTCCACCATCTACCAAGCCAGCACATATTGCCCCTTGTTTCCTCTGGAATGCCCGGATGTTCAGGCTGTTCTAGGATAGGGAGAAAGCCCTCAGGTAAATAGTGATGAAACAGGCTCCAGTCAGAGGAGGCATAACATTTGGGCTCTGGCCCTAATGCCCCTGTTAAAAGCATCTACAAGAGTGCTAAGAAAAAAATGGCTATTCCCCTCTGCCTAGAGCAACAACCTGTTGCTGCAGAATAAATCTCCATCATGATGCTGACTGGGATGGGGTTTGTTGGTTTAATCCCCATTTAGGAAATAATTTGTTTGCAGCTCAATTTATGGTCCCACCAGGGTAAAGGGTAAATGCTTGGAAAGTCTCAAGATTTAGTGGGTAAACTGGGGAAAGGTCACAGTTCCAATGCATCGTTCACCATTAAACCCCTATCCTGGACCGAGCTTTACTCTTTGAAGTTAATCATTTTAACAATTCTGAATTTATTAAATCATACAATGCCTCTCTTGCCCTCTCCCCAGGAGTGAAGCATTGCTGTTCTCATTTGGATATAAAGGAATTAGGACTTAGTCACTCTTTTACCTCTAGCAAATACGGATTTCAGTATTCCAGTTCCTTAAAAAAAAAACAACTCCTTGATTTCATGCAGGTGAACCTCTCTTCACCAAGTGTTCGGATACTTTTGTGGCTCAATAGATGGCTTCAGTGAGTTGCTCTAACAAAAACAAGTCCTCCTAAACAAATAAATGAGATCACATGATGGCTAACCTTCAGGCAATGAGCCTCCTTGAATTTAGTTAAGTCAATCTTCACACAGATGTTGTCAAGCCATACTGAAAATCCCATAGGACCAAGGAGGAGTTTTTGCTCCCTGCCCCAACCTTCAAAAACTCAGGTTACCTCTACCTCGCAACAAAGGCATCATCCCTGTCACCATCATAATCACCATAATAGCTAGAATTTATGTAGAGCTTTAAGGTTTGTGAAGCACTTTAGCTATGTTACCCCAACTGTTCCTCACAAGGACCCTGTGAAGTAGGTGGTTATTACCCCATGGAAGAGATGAAAACACTAAGGCTGTTGGGAAGCATTTGAGACAGAATTTGAAGTCAAGTCTTCCTGACTACAAGTCTAGCAGTCCATACCACCCAAGTGCCACATTATTCCAGAGAGGTAGAAGACTTTGGCAGAACATGGGTTCTTGTAGAATTTACCCTTCCTTCTCTTCTTGCCCTCATTAAAGATGAACAATAGTTAATCTCTGTCCTTTAAGCAGAAAAGCCTTTTAAATTTTTCAGCCTCTACCAATGTACACCAAAATTCTAATATCAACAAGATGAGGTTCTAGTCCAGTGCACTTTATCCCAGCACCAGCTTGATTACTAACCTCTATTTCTCTGACTACTTACTAAGGGTAGGCAGGAAATTCATTTTACTTTGAGTAGAGTTTCTGCTTCTAATGGTTCCATAAGAAACCACAGCCTCTGTGTAAACCCAGATAAATCATTTCATTCCTCTAGGCCTCAGTTTTCTTATCTGTAAAGGCAAGGAGTGAGACCATGGTCCTTTCCAGCTTTGTAATTCAGAGAAAGGTATGATTCCATGGCCCAGTATTCTATAGGAAAAGTCAGGAACAGTGAGGAACCCTTAGAAATGAAATTCTGAAGAGACAAAGAGAAACTATTTGAAGAGAAAGGGAAAAAAGGGAATTGTCCAGAGCAGTGGTCCGACCCCAAAAGATACATGATCATCCAATGGGAGGAGGTGAAGACAGGTAGCATCCTGCTGTAGCCATCACTGCAATAGCATTGCCATGGGGACCTGTTTCTAACACATAAGCCACCATCATACTCCAACATTCCTTCAGTCTCCCATGTCCTCTCCGCTCTGAGAAAGCTATCTTCTAAGTTGGGGATTGACCTCTCGGGGCAGCTACAGCAGCTGAGTAGGTGCCAGTGAGAAAATTCTGCCCCTAGACCATCTCATGACTGCAGTAGACATGCCACACCTCTTGGGGGAAATAGTATGATAAGGTCCCATTTTGGGTGGAGCAGAAATCACAAGATGAACAGATGTAGATGGATTTTATCTGGGACACATCTAATTTCCCCCAAAACCCATTCATCTTCCAAATTCCTCTGTTACTCACTAGTCCTTGTTCAAAACCTCAGTGTCATTTTCAACTTCTCACTTTCTTGCACCCCACATATCTATTCCATGGCCAAAACTTGTTCATTGTACCCCCACAATGGATGGGAGATCACAGAACGGCACATGTCACATCTATACCTCTCCCTCTGCTCGCATGGCAATGGGTCCAGTTCAGACCCATATCAGCTCTTGCCTGGACCATTGCAGTAAGCTCCTAACTCGTCTCTTTGCCTCAGATCTCTTCCCTATTCCAATCCATACTCACACAGCTCTTAAAGTGCAGGGCTAACCAAGTCACTTCTCTATTCATTAAATTCAGCTGTCTCTCTATTGACTCTAAGATCAAACATTATTTCATCTTTATCTTATCCTTTTAAAATTTCTATTTTTGTGCAAGTTTATAATGTAAAATTTTTAGTACATTTATATGTCTATAATCTATCAATAAGTATATATGTATTTGGGGACATGTACTCAAAGTTTCTTTACTATTATGGGCATGTAATCAACAAAGTCTGGAGACTGACCATTGCTCTAAAGAGAACAATAGGGACAAAATAGGGAATTTATCAATCAACTTGAACTTTAAAAAAATTCCAAGATAGCATTTATCTTTTCCAGTTATGTGTAAAGACAATTTCTAACATATATTTCAAACAATTTTTGAGTGCCAAATTTTTCTCCTTCTTCCCTTTCCCTTCCCTATAATGGCAAGCAATTTAATATAGGCATATATATGCAATCATGTAAAACATACTTCCATATGAGTCATAATTGTGAAAAAAGAAACATACCAAAAGGGAAAAACACTCAAAAAATAAAGTGAAAACAATATGCTTTAACCTGCATTCAGAATTTATCAATCCTTTCTGAATGTGGACAGTATTTTCTATTGAGCCTTTTACAACTGTCTTAGATCACTGTATAGCTGAGAAGAGCTAAATCATTCCTATTTGATTATCATACAGTGTCGCTGTTACTTTGTACAGTGTTCTCCTGGTTCTGCTTATTTCACTTTGCACTAGTTCATTTAAGTCTTTCCAGGTTTTCCTGAAGTCCACCTGCTCATCATTTCTTATAGCACTGTTGTATTCCATTACATTCATATGCCACAACTCACAACTTGGACTTCTAACAAATGTGGAGAAAATGAAAGCAAGGACAGCAATAAGATAAATACCAAAGTGTGGCCCAGTCCTGTAAGACTAGTCCAAGAATGTCGAAGCTCAAAAGGAGTCAAAGCTGGTGAGAGAAGCTAAGAGTGACCAGTATTTACTCACAAAATCACAGTGAGATGGGGTAGGGGAGGGAAGGTGGAGTTAGAGTGCTTACAAGGAGGAAGGCAGAAATGTGCCCAATGGGATCAAGTTGTTTTCATTACCTTCCAACTCTAAACCCTATGATCCTAATTCCCAAATTCCTAATCCTAATTCCCATTAGGAATTGCTGCCCTGCTGATACATTGCCTTTGCCTTTCATTAGAGAAGTTAAAATTAATTTTTCATCTCCTCCACTATGAGAATTCTAATAATGGCAGCTATATTTCCACAATGCCTTGCACATATCATCTCATTTAATGCTTACAACAACTCTGTGAGGTGGTGAGACATGATTTTCCCCATTTTATAAGAGAAACTGAGGCTTACACAGGTTAAGGTCATACAGCTGGTAAATGGCAAAGAGGAATCCGGAAGTCAAATCCTCTCAAGTTAAGTTTGTGCTGCCTTCCAGATGATTGGCACATCACATTTCAGCCTCTGGAAGGAAGTATCTTGGGTTCCCCAGTGCCTGCTCTACCTTTATAATCATGATCAAGAATAGTGGTTGTCCTTCATCTTCGAAGAGAACCAAAATGACATCACCATTGTAAAATGAAATTTCAATGTGTCCAACTGTGGCTGATTAGACCAATTCGAGCTCAGAATGCTCTACCACAGGTTGGGCACAGATAGTCCGTTTGAATATTTGGGGTGGATATCCCAAATTTGCACATCTTGTGCTTACTTTGTGCTGTCTCAATTCTGCTTTGCTCAAAGAGCACAGCACCCTTTCTGATGTGGGCACACCATGCTGAGCGGTCCTGTGCCAGTGTCTCCCATGTTGCATAGTCAAATCCAAAGTTCTTAAGAGTGTCCTTCTATTGCTTCTTCTGACCACCTGATCACCTGCCCCATGTGAGTTCTCCATAAAATAGTCTTTTTGGCAAGCATACATTTTGCATTCAAACAACATGACCAGCCCACTGAAGTTGTGCTCTCTGAAGCATATAGTTTGAATACTTGGCAGTTCAGCTTGAGCAAGGACTTCAGTGTCCTAGTACCTTATCTTGCCAGATGATCCTCAGAATCTTCCTGAGACAGTTCAAATGGAAGCAATTCAGTTTCCTGGCATGGCGCTGGTAGACTGTCTATGTTTCACAAGCATATAACAATGAGGTCAAGCACAACAGCTCTGTAGACCTTCAATCTGGTAGTCAGTCTAATACCTCTTCTCTCCCAAACCTTTCTTTGGAGCCTCCCAAACACTGAGCTAGCTCTGGCAATGTGTGCATCAACCTCATTGTCAATGTGTACATCCCTGGAAAGTACACTACCAAGGTAAGTGAACTTATCCACAGCATTCAAAACTTCTCCATTTGTTGTAACCAATGGTTCCATGTATGGATGGTGTGGTGGTGGCTGATGGAGTACTTGTGTTTTCTGGGGGTCAATTATTAGGCCATAATTAGCACAGGCAACAGAGAATTGATCCACACCTTGTTGCATCTCAGCTTCAGAGGCTGCACTGAGTGCACAATCATCTGCAAACAGAAAATCTTTCACCAACACTCCCTCCACTTTGGTCTTGGCTTATAGCCTTTTCAGTTTGAAGAACCAGCCATCAGTACAGTAGTTGAACTTGATGCAATGTTCATCCTCACTGAAAGCATTTGTCAACATGGCTGAAACATCATGCTAAAAAGCATGGGAGTAAGCACACAGCCCTGTTTCCCTCCACTGGTGACTGGGAAAGCAGGAGAGCATTGTCCACTATCCAGAACCCGGCAAACATGCCATCATGAAATTGACATACAATATTGATGAACATAATTTTCCATAAGCCCTCATGACTAACAGTGTCAAAGGCCTTGGTCAGATCCACAAACGTTGTGTACAGACCTCTGTTCTGCTCCTAGCATTTCTCCTGGAGTTGTCGGGCAGCAAACACCATATTGACTGTTCCTCAAGAATGACCTGGGCTTAAATAATGGCGGGGGGGGGGGGGCGGTGTCTTCAAATAGGTGCAAGAGTCATCAACGTGACACTTTTTCCTCCTCTGTCAGGTCTTTCCTTCCTTCCTTCTTTCCTTCTTTCCTTTCTTTCTTTCTTTCTTTTGGATTTTTCTTTAGTCCAGGGTAAGAGTGCTACTTTCAGTTACTGCCTCTGATCCATACAGGCTGTAGGACTCTGGGCAAGTCACTTAATTTCTCAGTGCCACATGCAAATCTCTAAGACAGCAGGTTCAATAAATTGCAAAAGAGTTGCTTCTCTGCACTGGTAGAAGGACTTTCATTACCTGGTGTGCCTAGCACCAAGGAAATACCAGGTCACACACACACACACACACACACACACACACACACACACACACTCACACACACACACACCCTTGAGAAAAAAAAATGAGATGGGAAAAGGCAGTCTCTCATAGGCTTCTACAGCAGCCAATGTCTTTATGGTCATATAACTGACAAAAATACAGAAATTACCAATTCTTGCTATGTTGCCTTTTTGATTGTTTTTAAAGCATCCATCTTTCCAGAACAAAACATAGTCTCAGTCACCCATCTCAAGTGTCCCATGTGTTAAATTGATACAAAGCTCTATAATATAATTTTGCTCAATAGAGTGTTGCCATTCAAATTCAAATTGAAAATACATGCTCACCTAAGGTGTTAACCAATGTGATGAAAGCTGCCCTATGCAAAGTCCAAATAAAAGAATTGTATTCCTCATTGATGGAGAGGTTTTCCAAATGCTCCTATTTGTAGATGACACCATGTTTAATTGCAACCTTCAGCTGTCTGAACGTAAGATTGGCACAGACTGTGACCTTATCAAAGAGGGGTATCCTATCCCCTCCTTCTAGACAATAAGAGCAATATACATGCCAAGCCACTATTCCCAGTCCCTTTGAGTCAGGGAAACAAAATTTATAGTGAGAAGGTAAAGGAACTTGTGCTGTTAAAGATGACATAATTGAGAAGTAATAATTCCGGACCAGGTTTTGTATTGTTATGAGTCGTGTCTGACTCTATGTGACTCCACGGATGTTGTCCATGAGGTTTTCTTGGCCAAGATACTGGAGTGCTTTGCCATTTCCTTCTCCAGTGTGTCCCCATTTTACAGATGAGGAACTGAGGCAAATAGGGGTTAAGTGACTTGACCAGGGTCACATAGTAAGTGTCTCAGGTCAAATTTGAACTCAGATCGTCCTGACTCCAGGTCCAGTGCTCCATCCACCATATGGTCTAGCTGTCTGGAGCAGGCTCAACTCAAGTCGGTTCTGTGGTTCAGGCTCAGGCTTAGAATGCAGTGAAGCATGTTAGGGACCATAAAATACAAAATAAGAAAAACAACAAAAACCTCTCTACTAGTGACAAAGCATACAATTCTTTGGGTTAAAAAGATACAAATTAAGACAAAGTATTTCCCACATGCACAAACACCCCTCCTCACCATTCACTACAGTAATAGGTACAGTAACCAAGAAGGCAGTTGCCAGCCACACGGCACCAGTTTGCCAGAGGTCATTCATGCCTCAGGAAAACAAGGAAACCAAATCAATGTTAACCTCAAGAATGGCCTCTCCATTCCTTGGAAGGAAACCAGCCCAGACCACATAAAAGATACTCTTTTTACTACACCAAAGTACTGTTAAGTATCTTAAATATCTAAGATTTCTTTTTCTTTCTTTCTTTTTTGGCAAGGCAGTCAGGGACTTGCCCAGGGTCACACAGCTAATGTCAAATATCTGAGGTCAAATTTGAACTCAGGCCCTCCTGACTCCAAGGCACCACCTACCTGCCCCAGTAGCTAAGATTTCTTTAAAGAAGGATCACAGTTATAGCTGGACTAGCTATTACAGAAATTCTAGGAACATATGGGGAAGCAACTCACCTGTCACTTCCTTTCCTCCAGTAGAGGAAACTGTAATTTTACATGGCAGGAGAAGTTAGGTGCAGTTGGATAGATAGATAAAGATGTAAGAGTCAGCCATGGGTGAAGAAAGCTATAAAAATAGGTAGAATCCATTGGATTCCACTTAGGAGTGTGTCCTCTGTAAAAGGGATAGCTTGGACTCAGAGCAGTGCCCTGTAAGAGGAAAAGAAGGACACAGAAGTGTGGGGGACTAGGCAATAGTAAGGGGGGAAAATGAGAAGAGATAGAAAGAAATGTACTCCATCCTGTAAAGTAATGGAGAGAGGGGATCCAGAAGAGATTATGGAGCCAGGAACCTATTTGTGGTTCATTTACTTGGATTTAAAGTTACAGTGGCTCTGGATGCCTGGAGAATGCCCACTCAAGAAGGAACAGGTATGTTCCTCCCCAGAAAACAAAAGAAAACTAAGCAACCAGAAGAGTTTCCCAGATCAAAAAAGAAGGGCAAAGGAGGACTGGATCTTGAATTGAGGGTCCTTCCAGTGCTTAAACAATGCCTGGAACTAATTGGAAGAGAATCCTTATTCCATTTGGGTTCCTGCGAGCAAAGAACAGTCTTTGCTGAAGAGATGAGAATATAATTTTAACCCATCTTTGAAGAGAAATAATCCCCTTCTCCTAGGGTAGTAATTGCTAACTTTTTTTTTCCAGGTTGCAACAACTTTTTATAAAGAAAACACTATTTGGAAAACAGAGGTGGGTCAATCAGGTCGAGTGAGGAATAACAGTTGGCGGGCCTGAGTGCTGCATAGTGAACTATTAAAAGATTCACGGAAGGCCTTCATTGCATTGTGGTTCACCCCTCTTTGCCATTCACCACAGCAATGGGGACGGTAAATTAAGAAGGGAGTTGCCAGTCCCACACCACCAATTTGCCATTGGTCTTCTACGCTTAAGGAAATCCTCTGTGGGTCCTCTGTGCTGGGTTTATGAGGAGACATGGACCAGATTTTCCCAGCATGATCAGGAATAGATGGGCTGTGCTCTGCATGGAGAGAGTAGCCATACTGAGATCTAGTGAAATATTGAACAAATAATCTGTCCTTGTTGGTCATACTAGCCCACTGCACCCACTTCCAATCTCCAGGACACTGATAATCATGATGCTAGAAAAGACCTCAAGGGTTTAGCTAGTCAGACATTCTTCTTTTTGGGATGAGGAAGCTGAACTCCAGTTGCAAGGTGGCTAAGGGATCCCCTACCCCAGCTGGCAAACACAGACCATTCAGAGAGTAACGGAAACCTATCTGGGGCCATGTAGAATTATAAAAATTCCTTAAAATCTGCATCCACAATTTTAAAACCATGTGTTCAAAAACCTATCTTTTAGAGATGAGAATAAAGTCTATAGAGATGGAGTTACCAAGGTCACACAGCTTGTCTGTACCAGTGTTGATATCCACCCATTCCTGAATTTAGGCAGCCCTTCCACTGCTCTTCTCATAACATAAGGTTCCCTGCTCGCTGTTAGTGGAAAGAATGGTGCTTTCTAAAAATTAAGAAGAGGTGTGGCTGTTCTATCAATCCAGAGTAACAATGAAACCTACTGTGTTCAAGGGAAAGTCAACCAATAAGAGCAGTTATTGAAAGCTTTGGCCCATAAGCGGGAACAGCTGGATTCCAATGAAAACTGTTCCATCCAACTCAAAGCCTGTAAAATCAAAAGCCAAGGCCTTTTACACAGATACAATTATTGCCCTTGGCAGTGGCTGAGGATCCAGATTCATTTTTTAAATTAAAACATGCACAGCCTAAGGTGTCAGCTTTCCCCTGAACAGAAAGCAAAGGAAATGGTGGAGGGAAGGCAGTGGGCCCTGGTATGTTTTCAGTTCCTAAAGAATATACCCAGACTTGAGACATTTGTCAATAGTCAGAACCATTTAGTTTTTGGATTTGGGGGTTTTGTTGCTTTTTTTTTTTAAGTTTTTACTCCAGGCCTCTTTCCAAGCTATCTTTGAGACTCTGGCTGTGCCCGTCAGATGGATAAAATAGGCTAAACCACTCAAATTACAGACAGTGCAGTCATTGTCCTTTCTCACTTATAGCATACAGCCCTACCCTTTCCAACAAGTAGTGACTTCATCCTCAGGCAAATTCAGACAGAACCTGCCTACACTGAAACATTAACTTGAATCCCTTGTTTAGGGGACAATATGGTAATAAATATTTGAAAGTTTGCTTCTCTTTCTGGGAATAAGTTCTCAAGAAAAGTGAAACACAAACAAAACAGTTCATTTTTAAAAACTGACATCCTGTGAAATTTTTCCTTTTACATAATAGAGTTGTTCAAAGGGCTCTTTGGCCTAATACTTCAATTTGTGCAACACTTGGAATGTGTTCAATCTATATACTAAATGCATGACAATATTCACAAAATGTATATAGAGGCAACTAGGTAGTTCAGTGCTGGATGTAGAATTAGTAAGAACCAGATCAGAGTGTCCTGGCTCAGACTGCGGTTTGTTGTTCTTCTTTTCCTTTGTCCTTCATTCTGGAAAAGGATCAATGACATCAGGAGGGTGATGTCTTGAATTGCAGGTGAACAGGATTTAAGTGAGGCAGGGCTTTGCAAAGTCATCAGCCTCACTCTCTCCTCTAGAGTGGCAAGACATGGCCTCAGAAGCAATTGTTGAGCCTTTTTAAGCTAAAGTCCTTCGCAGGTCTCAGTTTGCCTCCCTTAGACACTTAGTAGCTGTGTCACCCTGAGCAAGTCATTTGACCATTATTAGTGTTTCCCCCTCTTTAAAATGGTGATAATTATAGTACCTACTCCATATTGCTGTTGTGGGAATCAAATGAGATCATCCATGTATAGTGCTTTGCAAATCCTAAAATGATATACACATGTTTTAACCTCATCGAACCAACTGAATTCCAGTTTGACCTTCATTCACTGAAGCAGGACATTCTTCACCACCACTGCCTGCTAGGGAGCTAATCAGAGCCAGCTTTACTTAAGGTTTTCTGAACTGCTGATCTGAATCAGATCAAGTAACTCAAGAAAGATACTCACAAACACCCACATACAGCAGACTTGGTTAAAACCTGGGTTTATAAAATATCCTACCATAAATATCTGTAGCTTATTTTCTCTTGGTATGCTTGATTCCAAGTCACTTTGAAAGATGAAGTCCAGTAAAATTAATACATTACCTAACTTGTCATACCAATGTTCTGTGGGTAAAAGTGCAGTGTTGGAGGTTTTCAAAGCTGCTTGAAGCTAATGTTATCTTCACTTTCTTTAAAAATATAAGGGCTTTTTCCTGAAAGAGATCTCAAAAGGAAAACTCCTAGGAATATTGTAGCCAAATTCCAGAGCTCCCAGGTCGAGGAGAAAATATTGCAAGCAGCCAAAAAGAAACAATTCAAGTATTGTGTAAACACAATCAGGATAACACAAGATCTAGCAGCTTCTACATTAAAGAGATTGAAGGGCTTTGAAAATATTCCAGAGGTCAAAAGAGTTGGATTAAAATCAAAAATCACTTATCCAGCAAAACTGATAACACTTCAGGGGAAAATTGATCATTCAATGAAAGAGAGAACTTTCAAGCATTCTTGATGAAAAGATCAGAGCTGAATAGAAAATTTGACTTTCAAACACAAGAATCAAGAGAAGCATGAAAAGGTAAACAGGAAAGAGAAAGCATAAGGGACTTACTAAAAGTTAACTGTTTACATTCTTACATGGAAACATAATATTTGCAATCATAAGACTTCTCAGTATTAGGGTAGTTGGAGGGATTATATAAATATTATATATATATATATGTATATATATATATATATATATATATATATACATAAGTTGGAGGGATTATACATATAGACAGAGGGCACAGAGTAAGTTGAATATGAAGGGATGATATCTAAAAAAATAAAATTAAGGAGTGAGAAATATATTGGGGGAAGGAAAAAGGGAGAAATAGAAGGAGGTGAATTATCTCTCACATAAAAGAGGCAAGAAAAAGCTTTTTCTATGGAGAAGGGTGAACCTAACTTACATCAGATTTTGCTTAAGGAGGGAATAAAATGCACACTCAATTTGGTATGAAAATCCATCTTACACTGCAGGAAAGTAGGAGGAAAGAGGTTATGGGGGTGATGATAGAAGGGAGGATAAATGTGAGGAGAGGGTAATCAGAAGCAAACACTTATGAAGAGGGACAGGGTCAAAGGAGAGATAGAATAAATGGGGGGTGGGATAGGAGGGAGCAAAATATAGCTAGTCTTTCACAACATGACTGTTATGAAAGTGTTTTGTGTGACTATACATGTATGACCTATATGAAACTGCTTGCCTTCTCCGTGAGGATAGGTGGGGAAGGAGGAAGGGAGAGCAGTTGGGACTCAAAGTTTTAAAAACGAATGTTAAAAATTGTTCTTACATGTAACTGGAAAAATAAGACATACAGGTAATGGGATATAAAAGTCTATCTTGCCCTACAAGAAAATAGAGGAGATGGGGATAAGGGAAGGGAGGGATGTGGTAGAAGGGAGGGCAGTGTAGGGGAAGGAGTAATCAGAATGCAAGCTGTCTTGGGATAGGTGGAGGGGCGGGATGGAGAGAAAATCTGGAACTCAAAATCTTGTGGAAGTGAATGTTGAAAACTAAAAATAAATTAAGTAATAATTTTTTTTTTTAATTTAAGGACTTGGGGCAGCTAAGTGGTCTAGTGGATAGAGCATTGGCCCTGGAGTCAGGAGGACCTGAGTTCAAATCCTGCCTCAAACACTTGACGCTAGCTGTGTGACCCTGGGCAAGCCACTTAACCCTGGATGTCTCCCAAAAAACAAAACCAAAAATGTATAAAATGGTTTACATGGGTTCAGAGACCCATGATGAAACATGCTAAACATCTGCTGATAGAAAGCTAATGTACTCAAGATGCAGATTGAATTATGTACTTTTCAGACACGACCAATGCAAAGATTTGTTTTTCTTTTCTATGCATGTGTCTTACAAAGGTCTTGTTTTTGTTTTTCAATGTGGGAAGGGGAGGAAATGGATTTTTCTTTACTTAAAAAATAAAATTAATTTTAAAATATACGTGTGTATGTGTATGTGTGTGTTTGTGTAGAGAAAAACAGCTGCCTTTAGTAACAGAATATTTAAACATATACCAGGTCATTCTGTTAGTGTAACTTTCTTGGGGTGGGGGTGATGTACAAAGAGTTTAAATTAGAGACCAAAACCAAGACACAATTCTCTTGAAACCCTTTCGCTAAAGTCCCAATCACAGAAGGGTTCTTAGCAATTATTTTATCTATTTTACAAATGAGAAAAGTGTTGCCCAGAAGTAAAAGGACTTGGTCAAAGATACACTGCTAGTCAGTATTAAATTCAGCCCTAGAACCCTGGTGTTCTGACTCCCAGGCTAAGTGCTCTCTCCACTACAAAGTACTATTCCTAAAAAGAAAATCCATGGCATTTTTTAATGCTTTTCTTTGAATAAGAATTTTACTGCTTACTCTGTGCCAGGCACTGCATTAAGTGCTAGGGATAGAAATAAAGGTAAAAATCAAAGAACTCTAATGTGAATGGAGGAGACAACGTACAAGCATGTACAGACAAGATGTGTAGGGGAGAAACTGAAGGTAACCTTGAAGGAAAAAAGTACTGGCATTAAGACAGACCTGGAAAGTATTCTTATATTAGGTAGGATTTGAGTTGAGGATTGCAGGAAGCCAATAGGCAGAGGTAAGGAGGGAAGAGCGCTCGGGAGTGAAACAGAAAAGAGGGGAGTATAGTATAAGAAGATAGAAAGGTAGGAAAGGGTTGGCTAAATAGGATTTTATATTCAATTCTGGAGGAAAGAGAGAGCCATTGGAGTAGGGAAGGTACACAATCAGACTTGAGTTTTTGGAAGATCACTTTGGCAGCTGAGTGGGGAGAGACTTGGCAGGGAGACCAACCAAAAGATACTACAATAGTGCTAGGCATAAAGTGATGAGGGCTTGTGTAGGGATGGTGACAGCATCAGATGAGAGAAGATAAATATGAAATGTTACAAAGGTAGAGTTAATAGACCTGGCAACTAACTAGACATGGAGAAAGGAGAGGTAAGAGTGAGGATATGAGGATGAAACCGAGGTTGTAAGCCTGTATGACTGGGAGGAGGGTAGTGTCTTCAATAGTAATAGGGAAGTTTGGAAAAAAAAGGAGGGTTTTGGAGGAAAGATAATGGGTTCAGTTTAGGCAATGTTGCTTTTGGACATGTGACCAGCAACATGGAGAACTAGACATTTTCTCTGATCTCCTGACCTTACAAACCTCTTCAAAATAGAAATTATGTGCCAAAGATAAAGCAACCTTAGCTGTCTCCATGATTTAGGACACCAAGAATCCAAAATAGTTTTTTAAAACTTAACAAACCATAAACTGGTCTACGCTGAACTCATTAAGGACCCCCTCCCCAGTATCCCATGTTAACTGGCATTAAGGTTACACTTAAGGATCTGAACCAAGGATCCAATACATGGACTCTCAATAAAACCCAAATCCACACCCTAGTTCCCCTCCCCTCATGCTGGGGATATCTCAACTCTGAGTTCTGGATGTTTGTTCAGGCCTCAAAAGACAGCTAGCACTGCTACAGGTCCAGTGGCAGAAGTCTGCTAAGGGGGGGCAGGGGCAGGGGTGGGGGGAACTGAAGGTGGGGCTGGTTGGGGAGAGGTCTTTTGCAAAAGATCTCTGCAAGGGAGCCAGGAACAGAGGGAAAGGGGCAGGACTCCTATCTGGCTTTGAAATAGAGTTCACCACCACCTGTCATCCTAGCTTCCTCACCCCGAATTACAGAAATCAACTCACTGCACCAACGTGGCAACTCTTTGGCCTGCTGGTGTTAGGCCAGAAAACAGGAACAGAGGGAACAGGCCAGGACAGTGTCCCCACGACATGTGCTGGGGGATGGACAGCAAGGGATTGTTGTGCAGCACTTCACTAAGCCTGAGGCAAAAAGCTTAGCTAGCATCTAGCTAGAGTCAGCCCAGTGTCTCTCCTCACCATCCCCACCCCATCCCCCACCACCCCCACCCCCATCTTGGGACAGAGACTTAGGCTGGTGTACTGTAAATTGCCCAGTGTCAAAGGAGACTGAGAAAGTAGGATTCACCTCCCAAGAGAATCACCATCAGAGTGGAGGGAATCAGTGAATAACAGGGAAAAATTAAGGGGAGTGGGCTCTAAAATTACTAAAGATTGCAAGAAGAAAAAACATAAGCACATAAATGAATCAACAGGGAAAATAATAACGGTAGTTTGGAAAATGTTGAGTTCAAGATATACAAAAGATATTTGGAGATGTTGAAGGTCAGGAGAAAAGGCAGATCTCAGAATTATCTGCATATAATTGAATACATGGCAGTTGATCTCACCTTGACACTTGGGAAACTTCCCTGTTTTTCAAAAAACATAGACCATCTAAATAATGTACTCTTGTTCATCCAAATCTTAAGACAAGCAAGATAATTAATATAATTTGTAGCTAGTGAGTGTGTGAAATCTATGACACAGAATCACATTTTTTATGTTACATGCACATTTTCTAGTATTCTAGAGCCCCTAAGGAAAAGATATATTAAACTACCTACTGCTGCATTACAGAACACTTTGCTAGGTGTTGGGAGGAGATAAAAAGTTTAGGTAAATCATATACTTTCCCTCACAGAACTCAGAAGGCTAAGAAAACCTAACTATAATAGAAAATATCGTAAGTATGCAATCAACTCTGAGTCATTTTTATAGGATTTTGACTAGAGTAGAAAGAACACTGGTCTAGGGACTGGACCTAGGCCTTAGCTGGTATGACCTTAGGGCAGTCCCTGCATCTTCCTCTGTTGATTTAGGAATAAAATGGGCAGACTAGATGGTCTCTAAGCTTTACAACTGTAAAATTCTATGACCAGAATGTTACTCTTTAATTTATTGTAACATGTAGCTTTTGCTTTTATGACACATTGCTGGCCTTATCAATGATTTATTTGATGCTGGGGAAACGTGGTTTACCACATAGTTTCCAAGAACACAACGTGATAAAACACAGAACCTGCCCATAAGGAAAATTCAAGGGCAGTTTCAGTTTGGGAGACACAACTAGTGATCAGAACTGGAGAGACTTTACAATGCAAAAATGCAAAGTTTATTTTCTTAAATAAAATACTATATTCATGTCTATACAAATAATTATTACAACCATTAAAGTATTACATTTAACAATAAAAATTTCAAAACTTTAAACAAGAGCATGGTTTAGAATATTCACACCCTAATGCAATGTATCTATAAAAAGATGTCAAAATAAACAGGACACAATCTTATTTACAATTGCATGATGTTCCTGATAATATGATACAATTCTGTTCTGGATTCCATTAGAAAAAGGAAACTAGAATTTCCATTAGAATTATAAACCAGGTAATTTACAGTTATAGGACATGTTGCACAGCAGATCCTGCTGGCTCAGTATAGATACAAATAATTACACTATTGAAAGAAATGCATTAATTTCTCTTGGTGACTGCCACGTATTAATCTTGTCAGGCAGCATATGGAAAAATCTGTGAAGGTAACTGTTACTTCTACCTCACTGTCCTCCACCCTATTACCAAAGTGAAACATCTTATGTGCGAAAAGTGGAAGCCATGCCATTCTCTTTCACACTAAAACAGCAGCAGCATCTTAAACAACACTGTATGGTCCCATTCTACTTGGAAAGAAATAACTTAACTTCCCCTAAAGAGAATTTACCGTAGTAGTCCAGTGCCTTAATGACCCCACATATGAAAATTGACTTTTAAGACTTGAGGAAACAATGGGATCTTCAAAAGCAAAGTAGGGAAAACTTCAAGTTTCTAGGACACAGTCGCAAGTGTCCAGTTATACAGAACAAAAGGATCTACAAAATAAAGGCCACCTGTT
Organism: Potorous gilbertii; assembly: GCA_028658325.1. Classification (NCBI taxonomy): domain Eukaryota; kingdom Metazoa; phylum Chordata; class Mammalia; order Diprotodontia; family Potoroidae; genus Potorous; species Potorous gilbertii. The sequence continues at coordinate 103,255 of JAQQSK010004197.1, forward strand.
TTGGAGTACGTGTTAAAACTATAAGTGGAGATACGCCCTCCAAATTCTCCATTTGTAGGATCACATCTTATACAATGATGCATTATACAGAAAACCAAAAATGACATTTCCATATTGTAAAATTCATTTTAAAAGAAAGTTTGATTCATGGGATAAGATGTAGCTGACCACTCCCACCTTCTTTACATAGGGTCTATGGGCCATGAAAAGAGGAAGATCGATGTTGATGGGGTTCACTTAAACCTAGAGCCAATAATTTGAAATGCCATCACAAACAAGCTCTCAGTTTAAAGTTTTGCTACCATTAACTGTTTCTGACAAAATCAGTATCATAGATGGCTCAGTAAGATAAGGCAATAGTGAGAAATAAGAGCTGGACTTCTTTTGGTGGGGGGAAAGCATTCAATGTTATATATGGTAGATATCCCTCTGGCTGTTCCTCTGCTTGTTTTGAATGACTGAGTGGGTGATATGTTCCAACAGCAGGTCGAAGGACCAGAGGCACAGTTTCAGTTAAAGTGCAGTACTGTTGCAGGGGGATTTACGCAGAATTAGACACTGTACCCTTGGGAAGATCTTCACTTACTATAAATTTAACTGGAATCACCCTGCAAATAAACTCCAGTATTCTTTCAGGGTGCACATAAGAAGTTTAGAAGACAGAAAAGAAGGTATCCAAAAAGGAAAGTGGTCATTTTAATTTTGGAACGGGAAAGGGAAAGCAACATTCAGCAAAACAGACATCTTCAGAAGGGGCTATAACCTTTATTTCAGATGAATGATATGAGATCCATCAGAGATGTTAACTTCAGTAAGCTCAACTGGCCATTGGATGTCACTGTTGCCCTCCAGAGGTACAGAGCCCTAAGTGCATTTCAACTGGGTACAAAGATGAGATTTACATGAGTTAAATCAATCAACTCGAAAAGAGATTCCCAACCTTTTGGAATTGCACTCAGAAGTTCCTGTTGAGTTTGTGGCCTTCCTTCTCCACTTTTCCTACCCCTTCCTCTCCCTGCCCAATTTCGCCACCTTTAAAACAAATCTAGTGCAAGATGACACTTAAAAAAAAAAGTTAAATCAACTTCAATTTGGTTTTAAGAATTCTTTGCCAGCTCTTTGAAATAACTGTAGAAAAGCTGAGTCAACAATAGCAGGGATTGGGAATCACTGATCTAGAAATAAAGCACACCACTTTCTATTCAGGACAATAGTCTTTTCCAGGCAAAGGAAAGCTTCATTCTGCTGAGAAGGCCTAGGCTGACTGACTGCCTTCAACTTGATATGGAGTGACAGAAGAAAACAAAAACACGTGTACCCATGTGTCTGGACAGAAAGGGCAAAGATGGGCAGAAACGTTTTTAGAGTTTCTGTTTTCACCAATGTTTTAAACTGCACTCAAATGCCATTATTAAAGTTGGGTTCTAGTCTGACCCACTTTATAGAAACAGCTAAGAAGGCATAATAAGCAAGTAGCTAAAATATTGAAGACAAATAGTAATTCCCTTAAAATGCATAAATATTTTGTATATTCAAGTAAGATGACTGAAAGGGTTAATTTTGGTTCCAGTTCAGCATAAGCACTGTTACATGACTGAGATTTGTTGGCAAAGGAATGTTCTGCCTTTCCCCAACTCCAGCCCTCAATTCTCCTTTTTTCACAGTTCAGGTATGTTAAGTTTTACAAAGCAAATCCACCACTGACTTTTCACTCATTATTTTAAAAAATAGGGACAGGTCATTCATCTGACAAAAAAGAAAAGAGACTCACTGAAAAGGCATAATCATCATGAAAGACCACCCTCCCTCCACCTCCATTAACTTGCATGACAAAGTCAATGATGGTATGAGACATGAATACTTTCACCTTTGACAATTACATAATAAATACATACAAACAGAAATCTGAACCTTTCATTTCATTAAATGACAGTGCTAGATATTTCAGAGACATGAATGTTTCAATGTTACTTTTTCCATAACCAATTCTAAATCAATATTGAAGCAAAGACAAAAAAAATTTCCACGAATTAAAGGATAATCATTGATTCTCCCTGGATAATTATACTGACTTGGATTTAGTTAACCATGAATAATCAGGAGATTATAAAAACATCTCCACAACTGGCTTCAATCTCCAACCCTGAATTAGCAAACCAATTGTGAGCTTAATTTTTTCCATAAAAATAACCCATTCCTCATGTTCCTTTGCCTGAAAACTTCAGCAGATAATTGGCTAATACCACATCACTCATTATCACAGAATCAATTGTCAAGATTTGTGTATCACATATTTTAATACTGCTAGGATAAATCATCATAGGCACTGTTTTCAAATCCAAGTAAGAGCATGTACATAAGCTACATACATAAGCTAAACATACAATTTACTTTTATATTTGAGGCCTCATTTGGAATGTTCCCCTATGTAAGCACATAAACATAAGTATAATAGCCCATAACAGGGAAAACTCCTCCCCTCCATTCTTAGCCACACCTTCTTTGAGACAGTTGAGAAAATGATGGGCCTTGACCAAATAGGGCGTATCATTTAGAGTCATTCAAAAATCAAAATGTCTATATACCTAAAGATAAGTACACCAGAGCAGAATAAAGCAGTAAGCTCATTAGAAGGTACTTGGGCAACATTTGGGTTTGGTGAACTTTTCAGGAAAAGGCAGCTTAACTACTTCCTACTTAAGCTCATGTCTATTCTGCTTAGCTTTCAAACTTTTAATGGTCACAAATGGTTCTATAGAAGTGCATATTCATATATGGTCTATATTCCAAAAACCTGCTTACTCTCTAACTGGCAAATGGGTGCTGATAGAAGTTTTGTCTTGTCCTGCCTTCTGTTATGATTTACTATATTCATCACTTACCCATTATCCCTTAAATGATTCACACACACCCCACCCCACCCCTAACTTATGAGGAAAATAGAGGATTGATGGGATGGAAAGTAATAGCTTGCATTTATGTAAGTTTACAAAAAGCTTCACAAACATTGTTTCATTTAATATTCACAACAACTACACCCTCCTCCATGCCCAGAAGGTTGCTCTCCTGGGAGGCAAAAGCAATTGAATTTGGCCAGGGCAGCTAAAGAGGCACAAATGACCCTACTGATGAGTCTGTAGAAGAGGTATTAACAGGGATAAACTGCCCTGACCAAAACTTCAGAGATTCTACCATGGGGGAAAATTATGCTGTAGCAGCCGTGGTCCCTTGGGTTCACCCTATTAGCATAGGAGTGAGAGTAACTAACACAAACCACTCACTATCACCAATTCACTTTGTTGTAGCAGTAAAATGCCTGCTGAAAAGGTCAGAGAAATCATGAGTGAACATGGTAATATCCTTTCTAACTAACTACATAAAATTAGGTTTCTGAAATAGACATTTCTTTATCTGATAAATTTTTAAAAAGCTTTCTCTCATGCCTTTAGCAGGTTCCACCTACAAATTTGTATGAAGGCAGACCTGTCAATGAGTCAGTTTCTGTCTATAGGCCTGTGTATGTGCATGTGTATATATTTTCCTCCCAAATAAGAAGATATAGTCTTTTCAAATGAGGATTAAGCTCCTTAATATCCTTAGCAGGGAAGAAAAATTAGAAAATTCCTCTAAGAGAATTCTGTGTAGTACGACTATGAAGTACATCATTTTTTTAGACAAATCAGCAAGGATAGTGGTGGGCTATGAATTAACAGAGACTGGTTGGACCTGTGATTTTAATCATATAGGGTACTAATAGAGGAATTAAATTCCTATAGTCTTAAGAGAGCTGCCTAGAGCACTGAGAGGTTAAGTGACTTGTTAATGGTCACACACTATGTGTTGGAGGTGAGACCTGAATCCAGGTCTTCCTACCTTCAAGGATGGCTCTCTACCTATTATGTAATGTGAAAATATTTCTCTCTTGAGAAATGAAAAACTCAAACTTCAATATGCTATCATTAATAGGAAGTAATGATGAACAAATACAAAGGATATTAGTTCAAATAGAATGAGCCTAATTGATCAAGAAGCATTTACTGGGTATTTATACCTTTAAAGAATAGTCCTACTTTCCAAAAAGGATGGAGAACAATTAGTAAGTTCAAACATGGACTTTTAAAAAATCTATCTGGGAAAGTTAGCGAGCCTTAGTTTTCTCTCATGTAAATGAGGGAGTTGATCCAGACAATCTATAAGGTTTCTTCTAGATATAAGTCTACTGCTGAGGCTAATAATGCCTAAGTAAAGGCTTTTGATTTCAGGATTAAATATATTTAAAAAGGGTCTATTGAATTTGGCTCCCTGTTTTGAAATGCAATACTTATGAAATTCAAATGAGTTTTAATTTACCCGAGCTTTATAAATCAAAGCAATAACCTGTTCTTAAGCAAACCAATTATTGGAGGGTAGTGGGAGGAAAGAAGTAAATAAACACAATTCACATATTTGTTCTGCTTTCATTATGGATAGTAGCCAGAATCTGGTCACTAACTGTAATGTTTTTACTCTCTATGGATTATCTATAAAAATAGGTTTTGACACTGGGTTTCCTCTTACTTACTATCCAATACAAGGCTAGGTCTAATACCAGTTGGTTTGTACCCAAGAAATTCAAAGCACCCTAAATGAAGCTTAGGAAATCCACCAGGGGAAAAGTCATAGTGCATTTCAAGATTAAGTGTAATTTCTTTCAGTAAGCCACTTTTCTTTTTTGGATTATCTCTGCTGTTGTTTCCCTACCGTGGATAACAGAAAATGGACTATATACACATGCAAACATGAATATATATACATATATATATATATATATATATACACACACATACACAAATATATAATCTCACCCATCACATTTCATTTCTATCAGTGTTTAGACTGCTGAACTGCAATCATGACCTAGAATATGGCTTATGTTGTGGGCAGGTCTGTTTGAGGTCTGCTTGGAAGAGTCAGACGCTGAGGAATTTGCTAATGTAAGCAAAGGAGACATTGCTGAGCCATCAGGAAGAGCCGTGGCTATCTCTGGAAACAAAGATGTCATGTTAAAATTGGACAAATGAGAGTTGGTCATGTGCATTGGTGGCATATCAGGAAGAAGAGGAAAACTTGGTTGAGCAAATCCAACAGGCCTGGGAGGAGATAATATTGTTCCAAATCGGTTATTTAAACCTCCACTGTTTACCTTTTCTGTGCTAGGATTTGGGAACATCTGGTTGGAAAAATAAGGGATTGAAATATCATTGGATAATGTGGGGTGAGCAGGGGAATAAGGTGGATAGAAGGAAGGCAATGTATTCTGGGGATCTACTGGGATGAGTGCTGGGGTCCTGGTGGCACTGGGTTGAGTAACCTGCGGAATGAAAGAAGTATTGGCATTTATTGGTGGATTCATACCACCCTCTGGAATAAATGGGAATCCAAAATTTTGGGACAAAGTGTGTTGGTCTGGGGCTGTACTATCATTAGACACCTGTGGACTATCAGGCATAAAACGAACAATACTTCCTCTCTTCTCTGCAGAGGACTGCTGCCGTCCAATAATCATACTGCCACTAGTAGACAGAGGGAGGTGGGGAAGACTAGGATCAAAGACATTATTATGTCTTTGGTTTCCAGAACGATTTCTTTCAGGTTGACGGATTTTGGAACCACCACTGCTGTCCTGGAGGGGATGCCTTGATCGTTGGGTAACTGAAGAATTAGGCTGACGAACTGAAGGAGGTCCTTGATCAGCACTCCCGTGAGATACAGCTGGATGAGGCAGAGTTGGTCGTGCTACCCCATGAATATTAGTAGTAACTGGGGGATTCATGTGGCCCTTGGTTCCATGACTTTCAGTCATTCTCATGGGATTAGACTTTTGTACAGAAACATTAGGGCTTGTGTTTCGACCCTGAATATCTCCTGAAGAAGAAGTGCTTGAAAAAGGGATATTCAAAGTACTGTTCCTGGTGTTAATAGCACCCAAAGACATGTCACAGCTTTCTCTATTCTGAGTCTCACTCTCTCTTCGAATATGGATGTTCTCATGAGCGGGGGGACAGTTATATTCAATTGTAGAAGATGGGCCACACTGTGTATTCCTCTGATGTTCTGAGACTGATCGTTGGCTCCCAATGACTTGATCACCAAGGTGAGGGGCAAGCAAACTCTGCATAAAGCTCTGGTGACATGCATTTTCATTGTCTCTTGGGGGAATGGCATTTCCAGCTGGAAGGCTGCGAACTGGTGGGTAAGGTAATCTCTTTTGTCGGTCAATAGGTGGACCATTATTTTGACTAATTCGAAAGGCCTGGGACTGCATGCCTCTCAGTGATGACACAGGGTTACCTATTTCATTGTTTCTTGAGGACTGTACTTCAAAATTGCTCTGGGGCTGTTGGCTAGCTCCACTCGGCTTAAATGTCTGACAGTCAGAAAGACGAACATCTGAGGTAACAGCGTGATCTACACGACTTTGCATATTATGAATGGCCAAACCTTTATTTCTTGGAACATCAAGGTAACTCCTCATTTCAAGCTGATCTGAAACTCTAGGACCCTGAACTGATATGCCCATTCTCTGCTCTGAATTAGATGATGTTTTCCCAATGAGTGCTTCTGCAGAATAACTTGAAACTCTATTTCTTTCTGGCCTGTGTGGTGTGCAGGTCATATCTGAAGACCTAGTTACAATACTTGGCTGGGACACCATTTGTTGCTCTAATCCTCTAGGTGGCATAAGTCTTTGCATTGGATTGTGTGCAGTTACATGTTCAGAAGAAACTCCCGAACCTTGCTGTCTACTTCCAACATCCTGTTGCTGATGCATAATATCTTGATTTAGATGGTTTTGGGGATGGTTATGGTGGGTCCGGCTTGTTGAAGGGTTCTCACAGCTTTTTTCTGATTGGGAACCTCCAAAATGCTGTTGCATCTGTTGCTGCATCTGCTGATGGTGAGGGTGAGGTTGCGCACCCTTGGGTCGTGACTGGTCACTTCCATGATGTTTCTGCTGTATGGAAAGTTGAGGGGCTTGAGTTCCCTGGACAAGACTCCTTTTCTTTTGCATTTGGACTTCCTGCTGAATAGTCCGTTGCTGATGTACACTGTGGGGCTGTGAATGAATGGAGCTGTCTGCATGAGGTACATGATGCTGCAGTTGATACAAGTGATGTCTCTCTCTTAATTGTCCTGCTTGCTGTTGCTGCTTTAAGTATGGATGGTTATTATGAAGGTGAGATATGCCTTGAGCAGGAGGTACATGTTGCTGCAAGGACTGTAGATGTTGACTTCCCGTCTGGTTTTGTTGCTGCTCAGTCATTGAAGGCTGTGAATTACACTGAACTTCAGTTTGTCTCAAAGCAGGTGTAACAAAGTTGTTGCTGGGTGAGAATAACCGAGAAAGGTCATCCACATGTCCTGGGTTGCTAACAGGTACCACTGAGTTTGAAGAGTTAGGAGGGATTTGACCAACCATCATTTGAGTTTGATCAGCGATGCTATCAGGTGTCCGGCTCATCAGGGACATGCCTTCAAGTCTGAGGGGTGCTGGCTGACAATGTTTTTGCCTTTTGGCTGTAGAAAGTAAAAGATCATCTTGAACAGGACGCTTGGCAGGATCTTTACGACTTTCATGACTTGACTTTAAGTGTGATTCCTGAATTTGTGAATTTGGTATGTTATTAGTCATGGTATTTAGCTGGTCTTGGGAATATTCAGTCATTAGAGATGGTTCAGGAGGTTGACTGGTATAGGAACTAGATGAAACTGATAGATTCACTGTTGTAGGAATAGCTGGTTGCTCTGAGCAACTCACTAGAGGATGGCTGATGTTGCTCTGATGGATAAGATTATTAACACTTAAACTGGAAATGCTTGGTGACTGAGAAGTGGAAACCTGTACAGAGGCATTTGATGTTTCAGTTGATACTGAACAACTTGGTTTTTCAAGAGACCTATCCACATTTGCTTGAACTGGATCCTGGGAGCTAAATTCATTTGCTGTTGCTTCTACCTGTCCTATGGTATTCTCTTTGGCTGCCTGGGTTTTGAAAGACTGATCTCCCTCTGAAGATAAAGTTTCAGATGACTTTGGAGCTGTGTCCTGGATATCAGCCTGGACACCAACTCTTCCCTTCTCAAGATTCTCTTGATCAAAAATAGCTCTTGCTGCAAGTGCTACTATATCAGTTTGTTCTGCAAAGGTACAGCTGTCACATGTATTAGTTGATGTACTGTTGGTAACATCTTCTCTAGTGGTATCAGGAAGCATGGATGCAACTGAGAAACCACGGCTACTACCGGAGCTAGTTGACATGGGGGAGTCTGTCTGCCTGCTGGCAAGCAAAGAACTATTAATGGCCTCTTGATCGGGGATACAGGAATGATGCTGTGGTAAATTTCCACCTTCACCATTTATCAGTAATAGCTCCTGTTTCTGAGGCAAATCAATACTAGACTCAGTGATTTTAGAGTTCTCTGAAGGAAAATTAGGACGATTCACTTGGGCTGAAAGATGGGTTTTCTGACTTTCTTTTTCTTTAGTGAGGTCAGAGAGCAATGAAGTTAAACCATGTCCCTTTAATAAACCCGTGGCTTGCACTGCAGCTGATGAATCTTGTCTGCATGGTTCAGCAATAATTTCCATCTCTGAAACACCACTGGTACTCGTAGTGTTTTGAGTTGATGAGGACCCAGGAATCTGAGAAACCAAAATATGTGGATCATTTGGGGAGGGAATCAAGATACCAGATGAAATGCAGGACTTGGAAGAGTCTGACAACTCAGAACTTGGCTTACTTTGAGATCTCCCTGATGGCAAAGTGGACAAAGTATCTCTGGAATCAGGTGGGGCCAATACAAAATGTTCACTTGTTACGGGTTCTTGGGAGGGTGGTGAATGGGACATCTCTAATGGATTAGACTCTGAGACTACAGGTTCAGAATTTACACTCTCAAAGGAATGAGAATCAGAAACATTCACGCTGTTTACTTGAGATTCATCAGCAGGAGTTAATACCACAGGTAGGCTTTCTAGCAGCCCATCAGTACATGACTGCTGAGTTGATCCTTCCGTGTTGGCACAATCTAATTTCCCTGAATCCCTAACAGGATTCACTGGACATGCTGATTTGTTAGCTACATGTTTTTTGGGGCCTGGCTTCTTATTCACTCTTTTTGATTTCACATTAGAAGGCAAACTAGCTAGAGCTTTCACTGTAGAAGTGATTTGATTAACAGTGTTGGATAGTACTGCTGTATTATCAGTAGTTATAGGCGATGCTGCAGTAGTTGGTAATGAAACACAGTTAACTGGGGGGAGCCTACTATTAGTAGCAGGTGAAGGATTGGTAGGCTGGCTGATAGCCAATTGTACACAGCTTTGCCCAGCCATCTGCGAAATGCTTTGATTGAGGCTGGCCAAAGCACCAAATGTATTCAGGGCAACGTTGGTATTTGGATCTTCGCTGGTGGTGGGTTGAATAATTTGCATAGGGGTTTGATTTGTAGCTCCTGATGAGGACATTATAGGCTGCAAAGCAAATAACTGTCCATTTAAAGAAATAGTTTGAGGCTGCTGTTGGTTCGACATTGTAACAGAAAAAGTTTGTGTAGAATTAGATGACGATGATAATGAAGGCCTCGGTAATATATGGACAAGGTGTTTTCCTCCAAATGTCTGTGGAGCTGAAACATTTTGCACTGAATTACTAGACACTACTACAGGATTGGCTCCATTAACAGAGACACGAACAGAACCAGGAGGTGGAGCGGAAAGGAGTGGCAAAGGATTCTGATTAGCTGCCTGTATAATCACTATCTGCTGACCAACAGTTTGATTGGGAACTTCTGCTCTCATAACTCCTGGGCATGGTGTGGTATTAGGTGGCTGCAGAATAATAACATTCTGATTAGCTGGACCTGCATTAACAGCTGATCCAACAGGCTGAGCCATCTGAATTACTTGCATTGTTGAATTAAACGGAAGGATATTTGGAGGAGGCTGAGCTTTAATCGGTGGCTGAGCAATTAGTGGCTGCATAGGTAAAGACGGACAAGAAGGCAAAGTCACAACGACTTGCTCAACCTGCTGTCCATCTGTAGGAAATGAGCCATTCAAGCCATTCAATACACATGTAGTCATGTGTCTATTGTGGTTGGTAGTGGAGGTACCAGTACCCAGCTCATTTAATATTGGGGTCACAATAGTGGATGGCGTCTGGCTTAATGGCTGAACAGTGTTTCCTGCCAGTTGCAATGTAGTCCATGTTGTCTGTGTGTTTCCAGATGAGGGGATGCGAGTAAGGCTGCTTATGTTTTTCAAATCAGAAGCACAAACACTTGAAGAAGGCAAAGAGCAAGAAAGAGACCAACCATTGTCTAGATGGCTGGCAGAGACTGTGCTTATAGCAGTTGCAGCCTTGACTGCTAGAGCTACAGAAGGTGCCTCTATACCACTATTGTTTGTTAAGTCTGTGTTCTTACTAATGTTCACTGGAGAGGAATTCCTAGGGACTGAAGTTCTCAGAGGTTGGGAGAAAGTTGTATCAGCAACTGGTGCCACAAAATTGTCCTGACAATCACTTCTAAAATCCTGTAAGTTTAGACAGGATTTGTTTCCATGTTGCACTTGAAAAGAAAGTACAGAAGTGTTGGGGGGAATGCTGGTAGCACAAGACACAGGTCTCTTGAGTAACTTGGGGCTCTCTTGTCCATTTTTTATTTCAGAACCACTCTGATTACTTGATGACCTTTGTATGTGGGGTTCAGACCCAGATGGAATGGTAGTCTGTGAGTTATTAGAACTAAGCACACTTGACTCACTTTCTGAGGTGGAAATTTCAAGAATGTTCTGAGCAGGAATGGTAGCAGGAAGACAAAGAGGAACAGACTGGCTAGCAGCCAAAGAAGAAACGGTTGTCTGATGCCATGGCTTATTTTCAGGGGGATAAACTCCAGAAATGGACACAGGAGTCACCAGATTGCAAGTCCTTTGTACTGGCACAACATTAGCTGTCTGCTTTTGTAAATTATGACCAACATTAAAGGTTATTCCCTGAACAGCTGTCCCTTGGGTGTTTCCACCAGGCTGACTTCCATTGGAATAGACAATGATGTTCTTCTGAATCTGATCACTAGGAATAACAACAGAAACTTTTGCATTTTTGAGATTGCCTTTCCAGTGGATGGTAGGGTCATCATACAGGCAAATATCATTTGCCTTCAGTAATTCAATGTATCGGCCATTTTCCCTTTGGGTTTCTTCCAGCTGTTTTCGCAGTTTTTTAATTTCTTCAGCTGCAAAAATAAAAAAACATTCATAAGAAAAAGAATTAGGAATGTCAATTTAAGATAATCTTAGGAATGCAAATCACAATTTAGTGAAACTGCCAATGGGAATTGCTCTAAATTCCTCAATACCATATTGGGAATCTTAAGTTGTCTTCTAATACAAGTTTCTGGGCTGGATCTGGCAGCAGAGGACTAGGACTCAAACTCAGCCTTTGCCACTTTTTGCTTGACCTTTGACAAATCATGTAAACTTTAAGAGGCTCTGTTTCTTTACCTATACAATGAGGATGTTGGTTGGACAAGAAGAGTTTATGAGCTTCCTTCCAGCTCTAAATCTATGCTCCTGTGGGCCATTTACCACTTCAGGAATATGGTAATTTCCCTTAGTCTACATCTTTAAAGTTTAATAAATAATTTGCCACAATTTAAAATGCAGCTTAATTTGCTCTGGGTTCAGATCTTGCCCTCACACTCCATAGTTGTATGATCAGGAACAATTTACTTGCCTTTTCTGAATTTCAGTATCTCCATCTGAAAATGGAGATAATAATACCTCACTCACACAGTTGCCAGGAGACTAACAGGAGAGAATAGTTACAAAGCACTTTGCCAACTGCGAGTGCTATGTGTCAGCTATTACTTTCATTATCTGCTCCATTAATTTTTTAAATTGCATTTTATTTTTTCCAATTCTATGTAAAGACAATTTGTAACATTCATTTTTACAAAATTTTGAGTTCTAAACTTTTCTCCATCCCTTCTCTCCCCTCTTCCTGTAGGTCCTTTCCTCTTTTTCAATAATCTCTTTGGGATACAGACCTAGTTCTGGTATTGCTGTGCTCTATGGATTTCAATCTTCATTTCTATACAGATGATTCCTGAATCTCAAATGTCTCTCTCTCCCTCTCTCTCTCTCTGACCCCTGATTTCTATCCCCACCCCTGATCTCTCTCCTGAAGTGATGCAGTCATCCTCAATTCTTGACCCTCCATCTTCCTTATCTAATCAGTTACCAAGACATAGATTCTGTTCCCCTCCTATCTCTTGCATTTGTCTCCATTTCTTTAACAAAGTGATCATCCTAGTTCAGGCCCTCATCATGTCTTGGACTATTTAATAATCTCCTAACTGGTCTCCTGGATTCCAAATTCCCTCCTCTCCAAACAATCTCCATAACCTACTGTCCAAAGAAGAATGTACAAACCCCTTAATGTGGCATTTAAAGTTCTAAGGCTCCAATCTACCTTTCTAGTCTTCTTTTACATAATTTCCCTTCACACAATCTACAATCTAGTCTAACTAGAGTAGGGACTTTCCTAAAAAAAGACCCTGCTGCATTTGCATACACTTGGCACTGATTCCCCCCCACCTCTGCCTCTCCGAAGCCTTGTCCTTGAGGCTCAGCTGAGGTACCACTTCCTCAGAAAAGTTTTATCTGTTTTCCTCATGAGTTATTTCTGTCTCCCTCCTCAACTCATCTGTATTTATTTAATTTCCTAATGCTAGGGAATTAAACTCCTTGATAACAGGGACCATTTTTTAAATGTCAAAAACATTGCAGTCTCAGAGCCTAGCACAGTACCTTACACATAGCAAGCACTTAGTATCATTTGCTCAGATGAACTATCTGACTGCTAGAGCAGGTAACAGAACTTATTACTGTGTTAAATATCTGTTACAGATCAGTTTGAAAATACTCCTTATCTTTAGCTGCAACCAGCACAAAAGAAGGAAAGATACATAAGACTGCAGAAATGATCACTAACTTCACCGCAATGGGGTCAATATATGGATATTTATGGAAGTTTAGTTGTTTTCTGGCTGATGACACAGGCATACAATAAGATATAACCTTAATCAAGGACTTCTCTTTCCTGCTTCTACCTTTATCTGGGTCAAATACTGTACCAAATTTGATATTCTCTCACCTTTGCGCTTACAGCAAATGAAATTCCTAGAGAGTATGCTGAATATACAGCCAAAAGGAGGTATCACAGTAAAGGGATAATAGATTGATAACTTAATTGCTGCACTGGTATATATGAAACAGTAAAAAAAGCAGAAGGAGGTGGTTTAATGTTCCAGTGCATTGGGAAGATGCTATACAGAAGACTTACAAAAAGACATAGACAAACTAAAAATAGAATATCAAACTTGAGAACTGTGTAGCAAAATGCTCTGCCAGAAAGTAGAAAGCAAGGAACTTAAAAATTAAAAGACCTGGGTTCAAGTTTAAGCTTTACTGCAGACAAATCACTGTACCTCTACCTTTTTGTGCTTCAATCTCCTATTAATATTCACTGCCTTGCTGGGTTGGTGCAAAGAAAACCACTTTGTAAGCTGAAAGGTTTCATGTAAATTCAATAAACGTATGAAAAATCACTCCATCTAACACTTCCTATTTATCACTTCATAATTAGCCTCTGTTGTAAACTTGGGGCTTGATCTCACATCTCTCTAGAAGAGGTACTAAAACTTGCTTAAAAATCCAATATCATATTTACCCCACCGGATAAACTCTTCCTTCTCTTCACATCTAAATTAATAGCTAGCCTAGTGTACTGTTCACAACAAGAGGCTTCCTTTTTGCTCTCATCAAAGTTACAAATGTAGGTACCATCTATATTTTTCTGCTGCACTGATCTTCCCATTGCTAGGCAAGTTGTTTTAGCTGTCATAAATAAGTTTTCCCCGCAGATAAACTGAAATTGCTTTGTAATAGTAAAAATCACCTCTACTTCAAAAGCCAGGCAGTACCACTTTTCTTGAAAATACAGTAATCAAATCACTTAATAATAAGTTCCTTCCACTAACACAAATAGCAACATAACCTTTTTATGTGTTCAAAGATGGCCTCCATGAGTTACTGTGGCCAAAAAAAAAATATTCCTTGTGGGAAACCTTTTGATGATGAACCTCACCACACTTTGCAACCCACTGCCAGGGTCAAGCATGAAGCCTTTATATAGTGCTGAAGTGGTGTGACCTCTGAAGACTGCTGGTCTGTGCCACACTGTCATGAGGCATCAGCTATTTCTGTCCCAAACAGTAATATGAGGAGATATGAATGGGCATAACCATAATAACTGATCCTGGTTTCAACTTTTCAACTTAAACTAAGCAGAAATCTGTCCTCCAACTTTTTGGTATTGCCCAAGCTGGAAGATACAACCATAAGGAAAAGAAGTAAGTATTCCTAGTATCATTACTTAATAAAATTTGCAGAAAATTAGAGAATATCCCCTACTCATCTGATTATATAAAAATGATGGAACAGTGAAGTGGAAAAGGGGTGAAAATCATGAATGAATGTATACATGTTTGAAAGAAATGTATATATTTACCTTGCTCGTGGTTTCCTCCATTGAGTAAGAGCTCATCATTTTGCCTTTTTAATTCTGTTATGTACTTAAAGGCTTGATCCAGGATCATATTCTTGCTCTGCCAGAGAAATCCAAGTTTAAAAAAATTCATTAAATGGTAAGAAATAGTCACAAAATTCTAAAAGCAGGCTAACATTTGTTCTCAACAAGAATATTTGAAAATTTGGTCAATTCATACCTTTAAAACAATGCTATCCTCAAACATATTTCATGTTGTTACATCTGTGTAGTCACCACTATAAATTTATTATCTGATGTACTAAAAAAAGTTTCACTGAAGAGTTTTAGTGTCATATCCCAATATTCTCTATGCCTACATTAATTCAGGACAATTGTATTTTAAACCAAAATATTCTGAAGTGTTGAGATATTCTGATAAACATTAATTACGTTTCAATACCCCAATGCCACTAGAAAAACCTCTCAATAAGGACGGAGACTACATCATGTTTCATCATCAGCACAAGATACAGTACATAGTAGGCAATTCATGGTTACTAAGGACATAACAATGTGGTAGAAAGAGCAGTGAGCAACATCACAAGACATGATCTCTAGTTCTGGCTTAGCCTCTTCCAAGCTAAGTAAATTTGAGCAAATTATCTAGCTTCTCTGAGCTCCAATTCTATTATTTAAAAAAAAAAAAAGAGTAATATTTGTACTAGAGTCTCAGTGAAGTTTTGAAGTTTTATAAAGTTTAAAGTTTTTAGTTTAAAACGATTTAAACTATTAAGCTGAAAGCTGCACTAAGACTTTTGTGAAACCCTTACTATTTATTTCAAAGTGATTGTGATGATCTAATGAGATAATGTATTAATTGTTACATAAGTGAAAAGTACTTTCCTATGCCCTAGTTTACCCAAAGTTGAATCTTGGATTTTAGGAATACATGTGACACAGTAAGTACTCTTAGGCAAAGAGAGATTTTTCTTAACTCAAGCTAAGTACATTAAAATTTCAATAATTAGCCCTAGCAGAGACCTGAAGAGATTGCTATATTGCTAAGCAATATCCTTTTACTATAAGATGGGGAAAATCATGCTTTTTTATTTTACAAAGCTGCTATGCAATTAGGCACACAAACAATTAACCAAGTTTACCTGCTATCCCCTTGGCCACCAGTTTCTACACCACAAATAAGTTTGCAAGAACTGTCTGCATGTAACAGTAGTGGAGAGTCCAAAATGGAGAAAAGGAGTCATCTGGAAGGCATCTACAGCTCTTCTCCATAATGATTCCAGAATTTTATCCACTCCTGCTTTCAGGTGCCAAAGACTGGATTCCATTTGAAATTTAGAGGATTTGGGGTGGGAGGGGAGAAAGAAGCAGGGTCATGGTTCCTACCTTACATCTGTCCTTGGGGATAACCAAGAGGTGAATACCTAGACCCAGACCTGACAGGACAGAAACCATATGAGGGAGCATTCAACAAATTTACTGTATACTGTGTAGAGAAAAAAAGGGATAAGAGGATATAATGCTTTCCCTCAAACTTATCAGATACTTGAGGAGACAGAACATATGCATGAAGCAACCAAAGATAACTGTAAACAATGTGTATAAGTTCAAATTAATACAAGGCAAAATACTTAGGTGGTGAAGAGGGACACAGTCACGGCAATTAGTAACTCAAGACAAAACTCTGGATGTTTTGTTTCTATAAATCGTAAGAAATAATCAAAACTCTTTGAATATCTCAAGCATTATGATCTCTAGGGGAGGCAGACACATTCTAATGATAAAAAATGGTTCAAAGTGGAAAGGAACAACTGAAGGTTTTCCTAAGCAATGAATGTAAGCATAAGTGGCTGTTTACCTGCTTCAGTGCAGGTGAACATGGGATGAGTTCTCCAATTCGGTTGATCCCAGCATTAATTTTCTTCTTTCGATGCCTCTCCACTGAATAGAAGAAAGGTAATCACGGAACTAATGAAATGTCATATCTATTCCATATGTAGGGGTTACCCTCTTTTCCTATCTTGATAACAAAACTTTGAAGAAACAACCAATAAGACATGTTTTTACTAGTCAAAGGTTTACAAACAGCTTTTCCCTCATCATGAGCCTATGAAACAAGTAGTACAAGTATGATTATCCCCATTTTTTTTTACCCAAAAGGAAACTGGGGCTTTGAGAGGTTACTTAACAGAGTTGCCCACAGTTGCACAATTAGTGTCAGTCAGGATGCAGACTCAGGTCTCTGAAGTTTCAGTCCAGCGTTCTGACTACTCCACATAGAAGGCATTCTTGGCCAGGCACTAGTTGAGCTAGGGAGCCTCTGAGGGCCCTTTAAACTCTTAAAGAGTCTATGATGTTTTAAGATCAGTGTTGGACAAACAGAAGTATAGGTACTCTTTTTTTATAGGAACTTTAAGAAGCTCAATCACACCAGGGCATAGTAGAAGACTGAAATGACAGACAAAAATTTAAAAAACAAAGAATGGCTGGGTTGATATTCTATATTCATTAGTCTATTACTATGTGGCATTTTATTTCAAAATAAAAATTAGTAGACACTTTAACAAATAATGAATCTCAAGAGCCTATAACCAAAGTAAGATATCAAGAACCTGCATAGCTTTACCAAGGGACACAAACTTTACACCATCTTAACTGTTAGCTACCATGCTAACCTGGATAAAAGATAATTAAAAAGCTTTTCAGGGAGGCTAGATAGATGGTTAGGTTATTGCACATGGCTTAAAACAATCAAACAATTTCTGCTTCTAGACTTGTCCCTTCTCTTTGAGGCTAGGGCTGCCTGTCCAACTCAAAGTCTGCAAGATTCTCATCACTTCCATACAAAATTTTGTGACCTGTTACTTCTGTTACTGAGTTAAGATACCATCATATGACAATATAGCAAAATTGTGCTTTATAAGGTTGCAAGGAAGGAGGAAAATATATAAGCAGCTACAACACTCATTTCCTAAATAACAGAAACCCTGAATTTAATTGTATTAAAACTCAGTGAAGTAACTTCACAAATATCTATCAGATTTTTATGAACACCTTTAATAAAATTCACCTCTTTAGTAATAATGTTTCTAAGAACTTGTTCTTAGAGGAATGGGGCAGAGCCAAGATAGCAGGGCAAAGGCAGGGACTTGATCAAGCTCTCCCCTATACCCTTCCAAATATCTGCAAAAAATGACTTTAAACAAACTGTACAGCAGTAGAACTCACAAAATGATGGACTGAAACAAATTTCTAGTTCAAGATAACCTGGAAGGTCAACAGAAAAGGTCTGCTGTGCCAAGCTAGGAGAGGAGTGCAGGTCATCCTGGGCCACCAGCACAGATTGGGCCCCCCAGCAACAGGGCTCAGAGGACTTAATCACTGGCAGCTATGGTACTTTCCACACTTCTCAACCCCAAAACACCAAAGACAACTTAGAAGGTCAATAGGAAAGGTCTGTCAGAAGGGGGTGAAGAGTTCAAGTCTGGCCCCACCCCACAGTGGTGGCAGCAGTGGTGGCAGGCATTGGTGGTAGTGGCTGCTCAGCCCATAGATGGTGAGGGGATCCAGTAGCTGAATAGAGGTGGATTGCAAGGTGGTGCTGAGGCAGAATTCTCTTGCTTTGCCCATGTGTGGATCTGGGTCGCAGTCCTGGGTGGCAGTGCTGGGGCAAGGAGGAGCACTGGTGGTAGAAAGGGAATGCTCTTCACAGTACCAAGGCAGAAGAGAATGCTTGTGGTCACTCACAGACCAACGAATAGACCAGGAGAGTAGTAAACATCTCTCCTTTGATCATACAAACTTGGAAGAACTGAAAATTTTCAGGTCCCTAGAAAATCTCTGGAAAGAGCTACACAAAACACCTGGAACTTAGAATAGTATACCCTCCACACAGGAAGCAGAAACCTACCTTAATGAAGAGCTCAAAAATCAAGTAATTGGCTGGGAAAATGAGCAAACAGATGGAAAAAGATTGGACTACAGAATCTTACTTTGGTGACAAGGAAGATCAAAACATACAACCAGAAGACAATAAAGTCAAAGCTCCTACATTCAAAGCCTCCAAGAAAAATATGAATTGGTCACAGGTCATGGAAGAGCTCAAAAAAGATTTTGAAAAGCAAGTAAGAAGAGTAAAGGAAAAATTTGGAAGAAAAATGAGAATGATGCAAAAAATCATGAAAAACAAGTCAACAACTTGCTAAAAGAGACCCCAAAAATGCTAATGAAAATAACACCTTAAAAATAGACTAACACAAATGGCAAAAGAGGTACATAAAGCCAATAAAGAGAAGAATGTCTTAAAAAGCAGAACTGATCAAGTAGAAAAGGAGGTCCAAAAGCTCACTAAAGAAAATATAATTCCTTAAAAATTAGAATGGAGCAAATGGAAGCTAATGACTCTAAGAGAAACCAAGAAATTACAAAACAAAACTAAAAGAATGAAAAAAATAGAAGACAATGTGAAATATCTCATTGGAAAAACAACTGACCTGAAAAATAGATCCATGAGAGAATTTTAAAACTATTGGACTAACTGAACACAATGATTTTAAAAAGTTGGTAGACACCATCTTTCACGAAATTATCAAGGAAAATTGCCCTGATATTCTAGAACAAGAGGGTAAAATAGAAATGGAAAGAATCCAATGATCACCTCCTGAAAGAGATCACAAAAAAGAAAACTCCTAGGAATATTGTAGCCAAATTCCAGAGATCCCAGGTTAAGGAGAAAATATTGCAAAAACAGCCAGAAAGAAACAATTCAAGTACTGTGGAAACACAATCAGGATAACACAAAATCTAGCAGCTTCTACAATAAGGGATTAGAGGGTTTGGAATATGATATTTCAGAGGTCAAAGGAGCAAGCATTAAAACGAAGAATCACTTACCCAGCAAAACTGAGTATAATACCTCAGGGGAAAAAAATTAACATTCAATTACATAAAGGACTTTCAAGCATTCTTGATGAAAAAACCAAAACTGAACAGAAAACTTTACTTCCAGATATAAGACTCGAGACGCATGCAAAGATAAACATAAAAGAGATATCATAAGAGGCTTATTAAAGCTGAACTATTTACATTCCTACATGGAAAGATGATATTTATAACTCATGAGGCTGTTTTCAATATTAGGGTTGTTGGAGAGAGCGTGTGTGAGTGTGTATGAGTGCGTGCGTGCGTGCATGTGTGTGTGTGTGTACAGAAGATGAGTTTAATATGAAGGGATGATATCTAAAAAAATAAAATTAAGGAGTGAGAGGAATGTACTGGAAGAAGGAGAAAGGGAGAGAGAATGGGGTAAATTATCTCACATAAAAAAGACAAGAAAAAGCTTTTACAATAGAAGGGAAAGAGGTGGAAAAGGAGAGGGAATAAATAAACCTTACTTTCATAGGATTTGGCTTACGGAAGGAATAATATACAAACTCAATTGGGTATGAAAATCTATCTTATCCTACAGAAAAGTAGAGGGAAGAGGATTAGATGGAGGGGATGATAGAAGGGAGGGCAAATAGAAGGAGGGGGTAACCAGATGCAAACACTTTTGAGGAAGAACAAGGTCAAAGAAGAGAACCAATTGTGGGGGGGGGCAGATAGGAGAGAGGGAAATATAGTTAGTCTTTTATAACATGACTCTTATGGAAGTGTTTTGCATGGCTACACATGTGTAACCTATATCAAACTGCTTGCTTCTCAATGAGGGTGGGTGAGGTAGGAGTAGGGGAGAGAATGTGGAACTCAAAGTTTGAAAAATGAATGTTAAAAAGTATTTTTACATGCAACTGGGAGATAAGATATACAGGCAATGGTACACAGAAATCTATCTTGCCTGGGGCAGCAAGGTGGCACAGTGACCAGAGCACCAGCCCTACAGTCAGGAGGACCTAAGTTCAAATCCGGCCTCAGACACTTGACACTTACTAGTTGTGTGACCTTGGCCAAATCACTTAGCCTCAATTGTCTTGCCTTCCCCACTCCAAAAAAAAATCTATCTTGCCCTACAGGAAAAAAGAGGGGAAAGGGATAAGAGGATGGTGGGGGCGGAGGGGAGGGCAGTGATAGAAGGGAGGGATGGTTAGGGGAAGGGATAATCAGAATGCCTATCTTCGGGGGAGGGGAGGGGAAAGATAGAGAGAGAATTTGGAACTCAAAATCTTGTGAAAGAGAATGTTGGAAACTAAAAATTAACAGAAAGAAAAAAAGATTTAAAAAAAAAGAGATAAAAAGCTTGTTCTTTAAAACCAGGGCACAGGTACTATTGTCATGACTCTAAAGCCTCCTCTCTTAGTCCCACATAGACATGAAATGAGGTGCTCACTGAACACAGCACAGCAAGGATATACAGCCAGATCACTGAGATATATAACTTCTCTGGATGTGGTCTCCTTGTGTCCAGATAAACACAACTGGTCAGTACATCATCAGGGCAGTTCATGTGGTCTTAGGCAACT
The DNA here is from genome assembly GCA_028658325.1 of Potorous gilbertii. Classification (NCBI taxonomy): domain Eukaryota; kingdom Metazoa; phylum Chordata; class Mammalia; order Diprotodontia; family Potoroidae; genus Potorous; species Potorous gilbertii. The sequence continues at coordinate 124,328 of JAQQSK010004197.1, forward strand.
ACCAAGTCTGAGAGGCCCCTTTTATGCCCCCAAGACAGAAAGATGCACCAGGGAAGCAGGGACCAATCAAGCTGCATGGGAAGAAGAAGTCGAAAAAGTCAGTGAAGTCTGGGAACTCAGGGACACTGAATCAAGAAAACATTGGTCCTGTCACAATGGATAACCACGCCTATTTTACAGTGGATACTCTTACTGCCTCCTGATCTATAGCTAAGAACATCATTTATTAGCTGGCTTCTAATTACTTCGCTCATGATAGGCGGCTGTTAGAGTTAGGCAGCTCCACCAGTAATCCCTCCAACTGCAATAAATTTACAAGGCTGGAAAACAAAGCAACACAGTATAAATGAAGCATTCCCTTGATTTTCCTTCTGGCAACGAATGCATAAAAGATATTTAGGAAAATGTTTTTGATAAAGGGATAAGGATAAGGATTGGACCTATGACTTCAAGGATACAGGGAATAGTTGAGGAAAAATATTCCTCTAATAATGTAGATGGCATCCAGCCCTTAGCTCTCTCACCTTCCAATTTTGCATCTCCAACTGCCTATTGGACATCTTGAACTAGATATCCAGTAGACTTCTTAAACTCAATTGTTAAAAACTGAGCTCATTATTTTTCCCCCAAAACCCTCCCTTCTTCCAAACCTCCCTATTACTGTCAAGGATACCACCATTCTCCCAGTCATGTAGACTCACAACCTGGCTTTTACCTTCAGCTCTTCACTCTCACCCCCACATATCCCATCAATGACCAATTTGCAATCTTGTAAATTCTCTCTTTGTAGCACCCCACCTCTGCTCTAACTCTGTCACCACACTGACTCATCATCTCAGGCCTATGACTACCGAAGGAGTCTATTCCCTGGTCTCCTCACTTCAAGTCTATTTACATTTCACTCCATCCTCCACTCAGTTGCCAAGGTCATCTGCCAAGTTGATGAAGTACAGTGGATAGAGACCTCGACAGAGGAAGACCTGACTTCAAATCGGACCTCAGACACTTACTAGCTATGTAACGCCACACTAAAGCTGCTTGCCTCAGTTTCATCCTCTGTAAAATGGGGATCATAACAGGACCTATCTCTCAGGGCTTTAGTGAGGATCAAATGAAATAATATTTGTCAATGGCTTAGCACAGTGCTTGGCACATAGTAGGTGCTATAGTTTCTAGGAATGTCCACAGAGATGATGAGGTTGACGCTCACATTTCCAGAGCCAGTTCAGTGTCTGAGAAGCTTCAGAAAAAAGTGTGGGAGAGATGAAGTATTAAGCTGCCTACCAAACTGAAGGTCTATGAGCCAGAGTGCTGACCTCATTGTTGTATGCCTGTGAAACCTGGAGAGTATACTAGCACCACACCAGAAAATGAACTGCTTCCATTTGAATTGTCTTAGGAAGATTCTGAAGATCACCTGGAAAAATAAGGAACCGGATACTGAGATCCTCTCTTGAGCTGAAGAGCCAAGTATTTCAACTCTAATGCAGATAGTGCGACTGAGATGCCACTTATCCCGAATGCCAAATGTACATTTACCTAAAAAACTATTTAACAAAGAACTTGTAGAAGGCAAGCACTCACGCAGAGATCAAAAGAAGTGATACAAGGACACTCTCAAGGTCCCTCTGGAGAATTTTAGTATCAATTGTGAGACATGGAAGATATTGGCACATGATCCCCCAGAGCAGTGTGCTAATAACAAAGAAGGCCCTGGGCTCTATGAGCAAAGCAGAATCGCAGCAGCACAAAGGAAACATAAGATGTGAAAATTTAGAGATATCTCTATCCCAAATGTGCAAAAGAACTATTTGTGGCCAATCTGTGGTAGAGCCTTCTGAGCATGCACTGGACAGATCAACCACAGTCGAACACACTGTATACTGACTCCAACATTTTGATGTCATGGATGCTCTTTAAGAACAAAGGATGAACAACAACAGGTACTATAGAAATGTATATTCCTTTTCCCTCTTCCTAAAGTACAGATCTGACCCTTTTTTTAATAGATTCCAGTGGTTCCTTAGTATCTCTAGGATCACATATAAATTTCTCTGTTTAGCATTCATATCCTGTATATTTATTGTTTGCATATAGTTGTTTTAATGTTACTTCCCCCATTACGGGAAGGGACTATCTTTTACCTTTCTCTGTATCACCACTGGCACTGTGAAGGTGTTCAATAAATCCTTGCTGACTGAATGGAGACCTGCTTGAGACACTGAGATGTTCAGTGACTTGTCTTGAGTCACAGAACCAGGACAGCAGGACTTAGACCCAAGTTTCCTGGTTTCAAGGGTGGCTCTCTATCTACCACACATTGTCTTTCTTTTGATGAAATGAAAGAAAAAATGAGAAATGTTCACTTCTCTCACCACCCCTTAGTTTCAGATATAGCTTTTAAAAAAATAACAACATATAATTTAAGTCCAAAGGTTTTAACACTAAAGATACTTTTCTGCCTGGGCAGTAGTAATCTCCTACAGGGCCACTGACACATTTCTCTGCATAAGCAGAGAAATGAATAAGGTTTTTCTGGGCTTTCAATGGAATGATGAGGGGATGCTTAAGAAAAGGAAGCTTCTTCTGGCTCTGTACATTGATATAAATAAAGAATTACTTAGCATGAAATATTATAAGTATATGCACAAATAACTCCTGTGCTTCTTACACTACTGTCTTTCAGAATGATCAAACTCAACAACATGAAAAATACACTAAAACTACCTGATATAAATAAAACTCTGAGAGTTTTTTTTCCTTTCTGGTAACTGATAAACTCAGAATTCTCCACTCAAGATCTGAAAGAATCTTTATGATACACATTTTGCAATACTCCTCTCCCACCTCATACAAATATACCTTTCAATTACTTTGGGACTTTCTCAATTGATGTTACTCATCTAAGTCATTGAAAATGCTGGATTCTGGGGCTTCATTAGCCTTTGGGCTTCAGCACTTAAAGAAAAAGTTAGAAGCAAGTTAAGCAAGTCTTTTTTCTTCCTTGACACTTTGGAGTCCTTTATAATAATTAAATGCTACAAAGGGACTTCTTATAATAACTTAATTATAACAAGGGGGTTATTATAGGCGCCTCATAATAATAAAATACAGCAAAACTGCTCTTTTCCATGACTAAATGAATAATTCTTCCAGAGTATAAAAAACTTGACTTTCAAAGCCAATAACTTGATTATGAATGTGAGAATGCCAAAAATAAAAGTAAAATTCTTATATTCTTACCTGCATTGTGTGTCTCCCGGTTTTTCTTTCTGTAACAAAAGGTATAAAATAGGTTGCAAAAATAATAGGCAAGATTTTTAGCAAATCACATAAATGAACATCTGATTTGTCAAATAAGGAAAAAATCAAAATGAAAATCAATTTCCCGAGCAAGTATTGTGGTCTGGAAATTCCTAATTATAGATGTTTCAATATGAATTAGAAGCCATAATGTTGGATGCAGGAGGAAAGAAGGGAAGAGTCATATTCTTTATTCTCATTCCTCAAGAATTCACAGGAAGGGAAAGTTTAATGGCAAGATTAGTAATAAATTCATAATGCCTATTCTGGTGAGCATTGAGTGTATTCATGTGTGTATAAGCATCTAGCCTTTTGGCAGGGGGCTGAGGTAGGAGAGGGAAGAGAAGGGAGAAGAATATGACAAACACAGGTGACTGGAGCACAACAGCAATGCCCAGTTTATGTGTCACTTATCAAAGATCCTCGGGCCACCCCAACATGAATGTCACAAGCTGCCATTCTAGGTTTGGAGCCAAATAACTTAAGGGATGGATTCCTCCTATACAACATATCTTGCTACTTGATCAAAAAAGAGAAATATGTTAGGAACATCATCTGCATTTTGATTCTAGGCAGAAAAATAGCACAGGAAGCTCAGAACCAAGAAAGGTCTAAGAAAGATATTTTGTTCATATTCCAAGAAGCAAAAACTGGCTGCAATATGATAAAATATCTATATAAACTCAAATAAGCACATATTGCCTAAGACCTAAAAAGAAAGCAGGGTCAAACAGAGACTGTTCTGTGCACAAATAAAGATTTCAATGAAAATTAAACATAAGATATAGTACTGCTACACTGATGCTCACTATCATTGGATACAAAGACAAGGCTATGAGTAAGAATAAAGTGGGTAAAAATGTAACCATCTATCCATTTCTGCTACTCCATTTGTGTTCATGTCATCAAAATGAACAGGTTCCATGTTATAAAAATCAACATCTACAAATGATAACTGTATAATAGCAGCTAATTTACACTTCCCCTAAACTGGACCCTCTTGCTTCTCTCTCTCCCAAGTGTTTTCATCTGGTTCTAGGGTTCAATTATCACTCACATGTAGATGACTATCAGATCAACTGCAATCTCCCTCTCACATCCTAGTCCTGCATTACTGACTGCTTTCTGAACATCTTGACCTGGAAATTTCATTGGCATTTCAAACTCAACATATTCAAAACTGAATCTATAGTCCTCCTGAAAATTCCTTCCTTACAACTGCCCAGGTTCACAACCCCAGGTTCAATCCTGAGTTCTTTCTCTCCTTTACCCCTCCAAATCCAGCACTGTCAGTGCTATTGGCTCTACCATCATCATACTTCCTGTCTGCTTTTCTTCACTCACACAGCCATCTCTGTAAGTCTGGCTCTTTGATTCCTTTCCTGGGCCTGCTCAAGTTGTTTATGTGCTCAAAACCCCTCAGTGGCTCCCTATTTCTTTTAGGATCAAATATGAACTCTCCTGTTTGACATCTCAGGCTCTATTCCAAATTACTTTTTTTGCCCTTATTTTACATTACGTCACTTCACAAATCTACATTCCAGTCAAACAGGACTACTCTATGTTCACTGAATTAGGCCTTCCATTTCTCATTCCTGTGTACTTGCACAAGTTGTCTGTCCCCCATGCTGGGAATGTGCTCCCTCCTAATCTCTATGTCTCTGAATCCTTATCTTTATTCAAGATTTAGTTCAGATGCAACCTGCTCTACAAAATTTTCTCTATCATTTCTAAATGTTAGCATTCTCTATTATTTAATGTTATTCTCCATAATTTAATATTTAATTATTTTTGCATACATTATAAACCTTCTAATAAAATTTAAGTTCCTTGAGTATGAAGACAGTCCTGTTTTTTTTGTCACCAGCACTTAGCATAGAGTTTTACAGAGTAAATTAAATTAATTAAACAAATTAAATTAAAATTTAATTAAACAAATATTTGTCAAAAACCTATCTCTTTGTAGGGATGGTAGGGATGAAGGAAACTATGGAGACAGAATGTGGTATACACTGTCAAATACAATTACTTTGTCAGTACGCTTTGCTTAAATATTTTTCTTTGTTATAAGCAAGAGTTCATCAGCCCAGAGGAGGGAGAAAATAAGGAAAAAAGGCTAGTAAAGAAACAAATGACAAGAATAAAAAAGATTTTTAAAAGAAGAATAAAATAAATGTTTGCTGAAAAGAACAAAATTGCTAGCCTGACTAGTTGTCTCTATACTAGCTCCTTACCGGTGCTGCTTCTTTGTAGGAGTTTCATTTTCTGTCATCTCTGGCATGGTTATAGAGAGGAGGACCTGGAAGGACATGAAAAGATACACTGACAATTAAAAACTTTCCAGACCTTCACAACACAGAAAACTGGCTTGAATTGGAATAGCAGTGTTTACTGTATGCCTATTCTGGGGAAGGTACTATGCCAAGTGCTTCAAATACAGTCATAAGGCAATCTCTTTAAGGAGCTTATGGCTCAGTAGGAAAAATAGGATATAAACAGCAAAATACAAGGTAACATATGCTAAGTGTGAAAAGAAGAGTAAAGGCAACAAGTACTAGAAGAGTTCAGAAGCAGATACTTCAATGGGATAGATCAGCTGAATAAATCTTCATAAAGAGGATGAAGCTGAGCCTTGAAAGACAAGTAGATTTAGATGAGAGAGACAAAGACAGAGACAGAAACAGACAGAGAGAACATAGAGAGAGACTGAGAGTCAGAGTGAGAAAGAGAAAGCATTACATTCCTTGTGACACTTAACTATTCGAATTAAAATGGCAATCTCCTTCCCACCATAGCTTTACAGTTTAAATTTTCTAACAAACTCTAAATAAAAATGAAAAAAAAAACTTTTTTATTTTCTCTGTGAGACATTTCAAGTTTTGGCTAAGATCTGTGGATAAATGAGGAGTAAGGTAAAGATATATTTAAAGGAGGAAAATAGTCCTAAGAGTAAAAAATGACTGAGGTTCACTCCTCCACTTCCAGAATGAAGTACTATTAAGTGCTAGAGGAATTCAGAGAAGGGCGAAATCTCTCTGAGCTTGGACACTTGAAGAAAGTTTGAAGAAGGTGAAACTTGAATTGAGCTGGTGCAGTGGATAGAGTGCTGGGCCTGGAGTCAAGAAGACTCATCTTCCTGAGTTCAAATTTGTCCTCAGACACTTACTTGCTGGGTGGCCCTGGGCACTTAACCCTGTTTTTCTCAATTTATTTTCCTGTACAATGAGCTAAGAAGGAAATGGCAAGTCACTCCAATATCTTTGCCAAGAAAACCCCAAATGGGGCCATGAATAGTTAGTTGGACACAACTGAAAATAACCAAATGACAACAAGATTAAATCGGTAAACCAGCCCAGGAGAAGGGTGTGCTCAAGAACCATTTCCAGAAGTTTGTTACAACTCCAGCCAGAAACATGTGAAGACACTAATCACATAAAAACAGTGTATTGGTAGAAAACCCAAAAATCATAATGCCTGGCATTGAAGGATACTGGATCACCTTTCTCATCCAAAGGCTCACAGAATTTCTTCACTTTGGATTCCTGGTTTCCAACTTCTTACTTCTGTTTCTTATCCATATGTATCATCTTCTGCCAGGAGATTGTCTATATATTATAATTTCTTCTTACTAACAAGGGAAAAAAAAAGAATATTTACAGTTCCTGGGTCTCTGAGTGAAAATTATAGAATAAGGGTCAGTATACATGGGCCAAGATGGAATGCTGGCTACCATGGCCTCTAGCTTACTGCCTGAGAGATACTGATGCCCTTTGAGTAATACCATCCCTCTTCAGAAACAAGGTCAAAGTTCTCCCCAGCTGCTTATCCTAATAAAGACATCTTAGGTATCCTCCCATAATATCCTTTCAATAATCCTTTCCTGAAAGGCATTCTATACTGTTCCTTAGATACGTAAGTATTCTCAAGACTTCCTAATCCCACTCACAATTAAAACTATTTTCCTCAGTGAAAATAAATTCAAGAGAAATGGTTGGAAGAAAGAAAAACAAACAGTCCACAGGGAAGTTTCTTGAGGGCAGGTCCACATCTTTTTTATTTTTGCTTTGAAGAGAGCTAATATACCTAGCACAGTACACACACTTAACTACCCTGTTGGTGACCCACATTATAGTATTCAGTGGTTCAAAGACACATCAAACAAATGCACATTGATATAATATCACTATGAATATTGATGCAGAAAAAATGGTTCTATGTTTTAGAAAGAATCTTATGGTCATTAAAAGTACTATACATTAAAAGCAATTCAATCCATTTTCTCAATACAGTTCACTGTTCATCCACAGCATCTGTTCAATAGCTAAGTGTTGATGGACCAACTCAATGGGTTACATGTCTGGACAACAGGGATTCTTCATCTGATTGTGTTTTTTTTTTCCTGTGAATATAGCTAACCCAAACTCTTTTGAGTGCTAATTTGCCACTGAGTACCTTGGTCAAGGAGGTCTATGGACAAATTTCAGGGAGGTCCATTAACTGGGGTGGGAAAAAAAGGACATGATTATTTTCATTAACCTTTGGTTTCCTGTGTAACGCTTAAAAACATTATGTAGAGGAGTCCATGAATTTAACCAGAATGTCAAAGGGTTCCATGACACAAAAAAGGTTAAGAACCCTTGGCCTAGACCTCATTTTATAGGTGAGCAAATTGAAATTCAAAGAGGGAAAGTATTTACCTAAGGTCAAGAAGAGGATGAACTCAGGGGGCAGAGCCTAGATGGCAGAGTAGAAGGACGGACCTATAAGAAGCTCCCCTCCATAGCTCATAAAATACCTGTAAAAAAATGACTCTAAACAAATTCTAAAGTAGAAGCTACAAAATGACAAAGTGAAAGAGATTTCTAGCCCAAGACAACCTGGAAGGCTGACAGGGAAGGTTTATCGCTTTGGGCATGGAGCAGAGTGCAGCCCGGTCTTCACCACTGCACAGCAGGGACATGTCTGGAACATGCTTCAGGGGGTAGAATCCCCAGCAGCAGCTGCTGTTCCCAGATTGCTCAACTCACAAATGCCAAAGACAGCTTCAAAGGTCAGTGAGAAAACTCTTTCACCTGAGGGAGAAGGGATCTGGGTCTTGCCCACCCTGGCAGTAGCCACTGCAGCAGAATATCCACTTTTGGAGCCCTCAGTCTAAATCCCTTGGGGGAATTGAGCAGTTGATCTGGATCTCAGCCCTGAGTGGCTTTCCTGAGTTGAGGAAGAGTGCTGGCATAGTGAAGCCAGAGGTGATTGTTGAGAGGGAATTGTACTCATAAATCCTGGGCAGAACACAGTGCTTTTGGTTGCTCACAGACAAGAGCACAGGCCAGGAGAAGAGTAAACTCCTTTCCCTTGAATGTTCCTTGGAGGAACTGAGAACTTAGAGGTCCCCAGAGTATACCCTCCTCGACAAAGGACTCAAAAGTCAAGTAACTGGCTGGGAAAATGCCCCAAAAAGGAAAAAAGAATAAGACTATAGAAGGCTATTTTCTTGGTGAACAGTTATTTTCTTCCATCCTTTTGGATGAGGAAGAACAATGCATACCATCAGAGGAAGACATAAAAGTCAAGGCTTGTACATCCAAAACTTCCAAAATAAATATGCAATGATGTCAGGCCATGGAAGAGCTCAAAAAGGATTTTGAAAATCAAGTAAGAGAAGTGGAGGAAAAATTGGGAAGAGAAATGAGAGAGATGCAAGAAAATTATAAAAAGTGAGTCAATAGCTTGCTAAAGGAGACCCAAAAAAATGCTGAAGAAAATAACACCTTGAAAAATAGCCTACTCAATTGGCAAAAGAGGTCCAAAAGGCCAATGAGGAGAAGAATACATAAAAAAGCAGAATTAGCCAAATGGAAAAAAGAGGTTCAAAAGCTCACTGAAGAAAACAGTTCTTTAAAAATTAGAATGGAGCAGATGGAAGCTAATGACTTTATGAAAAACTAAGAAATTACAAAACAAAACCAAAAGAATGAAAAAATAGAAGATAATGTGAAATATCTCATTGGAAAAACAACTGACCTGGAAAATAGATCCAGGAGACACAATTTAAAAAATATGGGACTACCTGAAAGCCATGACCAAAAAAGAGCCTAGACATCATCTTTCATGAAATTATTAAGGAAAAACTGCCCTGATATTCTAGAACCAGAGGACAAAATAAATATTGAAAGAATCCACCAATCACCTCCTGAAAGGGATCCAAAAAGAGAAACTCCTATGAACATTGTAGCCAAATTTCAGAGTTACCAGGTCAAGGAGAAAATATTGCAAGCAGCTAGAAAGAAACAATTTGAATATTGTGAAAATACAACCAAGATAACACAAGATCTAGCATCTTCTACATTAAAGGATTGAAGGGCTTAGAATAGGATATTCCTGAAGTCAAAGAAACTAGGATTAAAACCAAGAATCACCTACCCAGCAAAACTGAGCATAATGCTTCAGGGGAAAAAAAGGTCATTCAATGAAATAGAGGACTTTCAAGCATTCATGATGAAAAGACCAGAACTGAAGAGAAAATTTATAACTTTCAAACACAAAAATCAAGAGAAGCATGAAAAGGTAAACAGGAAAGAAATCATAAAGGACTTACTAAAGTTGAACTGTTTACATTCCTACATGGAAAGATCATATTTGTGACTCTTGAAACTTTTCTCAGTATTTGGGTAGTTGGAGGGATTTATACACACACACACACACATACAGCACAGGTGAGTTGAAAAGGAAGGGATGATATCTAAAAAAACAAAATCAAGAGGTGAAAGAGGAATGTATTGGAAGAAGGAAGGAAGAAATGGAATGGGGCAGGTTATCTATCATGAAAGGGGCAAGAAAAAGCCTTTTCAATGGAGGGGAAAAAGGGGGAGGTGAGAAGGAAAAAGTGAAGCTTACTCTCATCACATTTGGCTTAAGGAGGGAATAACATGCATACTCAATTAGGTATGAAAATCTATCTTACACTACAGGAAAGTAGGGAGAAGGGGATAAGTGGGGTGTGGGCATGATAGAAGAGAGGGTAAATGGGAGAAGGGAGTAATTAGAAGTAAACACTTTTGGGTAGAGACTAAGTCAAAAGAGAGAATAGAATAAAAAGGGGGCAGGATAGGATGGAGGGAAATATAGTTAGTCTTACACAACATGACTATTATGGAAGTCTTTTGCAAAACTACACATATCTAGCCTATATTGAATTGCTTACCTTTTCAGTGGGGATGGGGAGGAAGGGAGAAAAGTTGGAACTCAAAGTTTTAGAAATGAAGGCTGAGAATTGTTTTTGCATGTAATCTGGAAATAAGAAATACAGCCAAAGGGGTATAGAAATCTACCTTGCCCCACAAGAAAAGAGAGAAGATGGGGATAAGGAAAGGGAGGGGTATGATAGAAGGGAGGGAAGATTGGGGGAAGGGGTAATCAGAATGCAGGATGTTTTGGGGTGGGGGGAGGGGAGAAATGGGGAGAAAATTTAGAATTCATAATTTTGTGAAAATGAATATTGAAAACTAAAAATAAATAAATAAACATTAAAAAAAAAAGAAAGAAAAAAAGAAAAGAGTCCATTCACTCTGACTGCATGCTTCACTAAAAAAATAAAATAAAATAAAAGGAAGAGGATAAACTCAAGGATCACTGCTTTGCTAATCTGCACTTAAGGAGTCAGAGCCAGACCCTGTTTATTCTGCCTGAAGATATATATGCTATAAGAATAATACAGATACAAACTTGGCAGACCCTTAAAATCATGGGTGCAGTTCTAGGTTCACTCTTTCTTTGAGCCAATTATTTCCCCTCTTGGCACCTCCGTTTCCTCATTTAAAAAACAAGGAAGTTGCACCAGATGATCTTAAAAGTCCCTTCCAACTTAATGGTTTGTGATTCTATGACTTTAAAAAATTAACCTGAGTGTCCTTAACTGCAAAGTATTTTATAGCCATGGGTTAAGAAAGACCTTCTATCCTCATCATGTATAAAGTAATTTCTAATTTGGCACTTATAATGACTATTTTTTGTAAAGTTTTAAATTTTCACAATTATTGGCAATAACTTTCTAAGAGTTGATGTTACGTTAGGTTATATTTATCTAACCAGTTTTTCTATATTTGCTTTCTTCATTAATAAATTTTAATACACTATCAATCCTCCCAAAATCAATAAATCTATCAAGCATTTATTAAGGCCAACTACGTTCTGGTTTTGAGGTAGGTACTAAGAATACAGAGACAAAAATTAAACCTCAAGATGCTTATATTCTATTGAGGAAAACAAGGTGTACACATAAGAATATATATATGAAAATGGTACAAAGTCGATTACAATGTAAATTCAAGGTACCACTCACTGCAAGATCAGGAAAGATCTGACCCAGAACTCTCAAGTATTTTTTTAAATCTCCTTAACATTTCACACTTAGTCAATTATGAAGTGCTGAACTAACTTCTCTCTAAAATTTTTCAGGTCAGCTCATTTCCAAATTAATTAATTCATAACTTTCCTTGATCAAGTGGGTACTGAAATTATATCATAACTAAACTCAATATTGTGGTCTAAGTAATATCCAATTGCAAATATGCTGCTGCTTCGTAGTTCCAGCTTTTCCACCTCCAATTTATCTTAAGAAAATCATTTTGCTCAAAACATCATTTTGATCATACCACTGCTTCTTGAAAGCTCTCAAATCTAATTAAAACTCTTAACTCTTGGTTTCAAGCCTCTTTACCACCTGGCTCCTCTTTTCCTTATGCCCTCCAGTTTCTATTACAGTCCAGTACATACTCTGTAAGTCTTACAATTACTACAAATAATTTGCCTGATTTCCCCTTGTAAGATTTTGGTCATTTTTCCCTCATTTAAAATTCCCTCCCTGTTTCATTCTGACAAACCAAATCCCTCTTCTTCTACAAAACACTGATCAAAAATTCCCTTTCTATGAAACCATAACTCCATTTGATTTATCACAATCACTTAGGCAACTCCAACACTTCTGTATAGTTGTACTTGGTTATACGTACACAACCTGAGTAGTATTTCTCACTATAAAGCCATTCTTAAAATTCTTGGCCAGAATATTATCACAAGTGAATCCATGAAATTAAAAAAAAAAGGCCTTTTGTTACACCATTTAGCACAGAGTTGAGCCATAATACATCTGGAGAAACAGAACTTAACTAAATCTGTAATTCTCTCTGATTCCAAATATGCATTACAACTCTTTCAAATTAGAAAACTACAATTCAAATAACATTGGATTTTGCAAACTATTGCCCTTGGTGAAAGTGTTTTATTTGTAGTAATAACTGCACAGAAGGTCATATATGTATATATATGGAAATACATACAGAACAGGAAATAAAAACTAGACTTGTGTTTTTGATGGGTGTAAGAACCTTTCTAAGATACTAGGAATTTTAGGGGAAGCTAGGTAGGATTGAGCACTGGTCCTGGAGTCAGGAGGACTTGAGTTCAAACTTGGCCTTAGACACCTGACATTTACTAGCTGTGTTACCCTGGGCAAGTCACTTAAAAAAAAAGACACTTAACCCAGACTGCCTCTCAAAAAAAAGACACTACATCGTATCATGAAATTTATTACTGCTATAGGCTGAATGGACAACTAGGTGACACAGCAGACAGCACCAAGCCTTGACTCAGGAAGACCTAAGTTCAAATCCAGCCTCTGATATTTACTAGCTGTGTGACCCTGAGCAAATTACTTAACTGTTTGCCTCCATTTCCTCATCTGTAAAATGAGGAAATGGCAAACCACTCCAGTATCTTTACCAAGAGAACCCCAAAAGTGGTCACAAAGTCAGACACAACTGAAAACTACTAAAAAAAAATAACAGGCTGAATATGATATAAGTAGAAGTAAGTTGTAATCCACACATTATAAGCACTCAATTGGGCAGCTAGGTGGCTAGTGGACTGAGTGTTGGACTTGGAGTAAGACAGACCTAAATTCATATCCTGCCACTTATTAGGTATATGACCCTAGAAAAATCATGTCACCTAACTCCACTTCAGCATCCTCATCTGTAAAATACGGGAGTTACACTCATTGCTCCCTAAGGTCCTTTGCAATTCTAATGCTATGATCCTATTAAATATGTGTTCAACCAATTAATTAACAAATACTTATTAAGCTCCTACTGTGTTCCAGGGGCTACACTAAGCACTGGGTATACAAAGAAAGGCAAAAACAGTCCCTGTCCTCAAAGAAGATAACACAGGTTGGGGTGAGGGAGAAGAGGAAGAGAAGAGAACATATTTTATAAAAAAGCTAAAAAGGGGGTGGGAAAAAAGGGTATCCAGCACAGGACCATTATGAAGACCAGCAGAGATAGGAAAAAGAAGAAGTGGCTACACTGAACCCCTTTCTTAAATGGAGGATATGAAATGAGTTCTTCGATGTCCACCCTCTGCTCCCTCCAATCAGAGTGCCTGGAGATGGTGAATAGATGTGAGCTCTGGAGTTGATATGCTTTTTTGTGTTGTTTTGGTTTTTTTTTTTTTTTTGGAGAGTCAATAGGGGTTAAGTAACTTGCCCAGGATCACACAGCTACAAGAGGCATCAAGTGTGTCTGAGGCTGGATTTGAATTCAGGTCCTCCTAACTCCAGGGCCAGTACTCTATCTACTGAACCACCTTGCTGCCCCTAGAATTGATACATTCTTACAGGAAGATGAGTTACTGCAGACAATGATGAAGACTAGCCCCTATTTTAGGTTCTATCAATTACCATTATATTAAATATGGTTATGGTTAAAGATAAAAAGTCTTAGTACCAGAGTCACTTTTTTAAAACATGTGTATTGCTATCTTGTTTTTGTATTCTCTTCATATCCCAATACCTCCCCTTTTCCCCCAAGCAGAGTGATATTTTATGACAAAGAATAAAAGCGAAAAAAGCAGTTTAGCAAAATCAAGCAATGCAACAGTCAAGTTCAACAGCAGTTGTTCTGCACACTCATGCTCCCCCTCTGTAAAGGAGGGAGGCGCATCCTCAGCGCTCTGCTTCAGGCTCAGGTCGGGGCATTCTAATTCCACAGCCCTCAGTTTCAATGGTACTGCTGCTATTCTTTGTTAATATTGCTGCAGTCACCATGTCAATCCTTTATTAGTTCTGCTTACTCCATTTTGCACCAATTCAAGTCCTTCCATGTCTGCCTGTATTCTTCATACTAATTATTTCTTATATCACAGTAATATTCCATTACATTCATGTAACACCACTTATTTAGCTATTCCCCAGTCAATGAGCATCTTATTTTGTTTCCAGTTTTTTGCTATTGCACAAAATTCTGTTATGAATGGTATATATGGGATCTTTCTTTCTTTGACTTTCTTAGGATAAATGCTTAATAGCTGGACCGACGGGTCAAAAGGTCTAGACATCCTGAGTCACTTTCTCAACATAATTCCAGATTGCTTTCCAAACAGATGGACAAATTCACAGGTCTCCCCAAAGGACATTATCAATATGCCTGTATTTCTATAATCTTTTCAACACTGACATTTCCCATCTTCTATTATCTTAGACATTTTGCTGACCATGAAGTGAAACCTCAGAGTTGTTCTAATTTGCATTCCTCTTCTTAATATGGATTAGGAACAAACTTTTATATGGCTGTTAGCCCCATTATTCTTTCTTTGGAGAACTATTTGTTCATATTCTTTGACCACATATACATTGTGCGATGGTTTGGCATGTTTGAAATTTGTGAATAAATGATACAAATGGCTCCAAAGGAGAAAGTGAAGCTAGTGACTTTGCACACCCCTTCCTCACTTAAAATCCAATTCACTTGCAAGTCATAGCATCCCCTTCCTGTTTCATGGTCCTCTTCAAAAAAGAAGGAAAGACAACAACTAACATGTATATCATTAAAATATATATGTACATCTATGTATATACTATGATAGATATAGATGTATCAGCTTCTTATAAGAGATATTTAGTAGAAAGATATTTGATCCTCAACTGACTAACCACTTCTCTTCTGATCGTACTTGTGTTAATTTTGTTAGTGCAACACTTTCAATTTCAATCATAGACAATTTTAATTCATATACACCCAGACACACATAAACACACACAGACACACACATGCACGTGCACACACTTGCAGGAACACCAGCACACAGTGTTGCAAGGAAATTAGGTGACAGAGTAAATAAAGCGCCAGGGCTGGAGTCAGAAAGACTCCTCTTTCTAAGTTCCAATCTGGCCTCAGAAATTTACTAGCTGTGTGATTCTGGGTAAATCACTTAACCCTGCCTCCATTTTCTCATCTATAAAATGAGCTGGAGAAGGAAATGGTAAACCACTCCAGTATTTTTCCCAAGAAAACCCAAATGGGGTTACAAAGAACTGTACACAACTGAAACAACTGAAAAACACACACATCTGTATGTATATGGGTATACATATATAGATAAATACACATACATATATTCTGCTAAAAGTTACAAAATAAAGTAAAAGGAATATTTCTTTAAAGTTAGTGAATGTGAATTAAGTACTAGTAACTTAATGCTTATTTGTTTTGAAAATCAGCAGAACCAAATTCTATTGCAATTATTCAGTTTTGAATTTTTAGTTTCAACAAAAAGCCTAAAATCCCCAAAATGCATATAACAAGATGGGCAGTAAATGACAAATGTCTTAGAAGGCTGGTCTCAGTGTACCCCTGGAATATTCTCTTTGATATCTCAACTGCACATCTCCTAAATAGCATGGCTCCACAGGGGGCCTTATTATTAGAAGGCACTTGTAAGAGATGTCTACCTTGACACTCCCCTCTCTGACAATGTCATCTTTCCCAGACCCATTTAGGATGCTTTTTACCTCAACCCTTCCTACTATTTCATTTACAACATCAGTGTTTTCCTAGCTGTCCTAACAGAATCATTTATCCTTACATTCATCTTTCTAACTCTATTTATTCTCTCATTTTCTCTTTCAGTATTAAAAGTAGGACATACCTTTTGTTCTTTAACAATAAGCCCTCTCCTCTGTAGTGACCTCTATCTCTTACCACCACCCTCAACTGCTTAGCAGGTTGTCATGCCATCCCCCATCCTTGGATCACCTTCACCATCTTTTTTCTTCTCAGGTTCTCAGCTGCTGCTAAAACTATACTGATTTAGCCAAACTGTGTAATTAAGTTGTCCAACTATCAATTAGTAAGGCTGCTTGAGCATTAGCAAGGATTTGTTAATTTGATTACAGTATAGTGAAAAGAACTTGGGTTATAATCTTGGTTCTGCCACTTACTATCTGTAGCACCATGGAGAAAATGCAAAGTCTCCAGGTCTCATATCTCTCATCCACAAAATGAGAGCATTCGGCTAAATTCGGCTCTACCCTCCTTTTAAATCCCATGACCCTCTAACTCTAGAAACTTTGTAAAGCAACTGTTGTATAGGCCTAGAAGGCTCCCTAATTTCCCTTCCTCCTCATTCTCAGCACATGATCTTATTGATAGAGGTAATATGTCTTCCTGTTCACTTTAACACGTCTGATTCCATCTATTTTCTCATTCTTCCCTACAGTCTTAAGAGTAAGAGAATCCTTGCTACTTTCTAACACTGACCCCTCCACCTGTGTCCTTTGTCCCACATTTCTCTCTTCCTTCTCCAATAGCTCTCTTCTGTTTTCAAAACACATAGGTTTCCCCAATGATGGACAAACCAGTACTTAACTCTATTACCTTCTTTAGCTATCACCCTTTCTCCCTCACTTTACTATCAGATTTCCCAAAGGCATCCTTTACATATATATGTATGTATGTATGTGGGTGTACATATGCTTATATATGTATATATGTTTATATCTATATACACACACACATATATATACAATATGTGTGTATGTGTGTGTGTAGACATAAATATTTATATGGAGAGACAGAGACAGAAAGACAGATAGACACAGTCCCTCACCATTTTATTCATTGCAATTTACATTCAGGATATCTACACAATGAAAGCAAATTCCTTAGAGGTCAACAAAGACTTCCTTCTCACAAAATCTGTGAGACATTTTTGTCTTACTTTTCTACAAAAACTTTTCTAATAAGTCACTTTAAAAAAAAATCTCCTTTCATTTCTGTTTCTTCTATATGTAACCACATCATGACCTCCATACATATTCAACATCCCCCTTGGAAGCAGCAGAGTGGAGGAAAAACCCACTTGGACTCAAAAACCCAAATCTGAACTCAGGTTCCTCTAGCTCTGTCTATAATCTAGGTCCTTCTACAAGAATATTAATTTGTGACTTCAACGATTACCTAGATAGTATTCCCCTAATGCTGAGCATAGGTACACAGCAGGGCCTTAATTAAGTAAATGTTGAATAAATACCGATAATATCTGATGGTCCCCCACTGCCTTTTCATTTCATTGTCAATTTCTCTTTATCTTTATGAGGTTCTTTCCTCAGGGGCTCCAGGTCTCCCAAGTTTTGGAAGAAAAAAAAGCTACCCAACCCTCACTTGGCATTGCCATACCCTGGATCTCTTCCTCCTCTCACAGCCAAACTCCTAGTAGACCGAAAGAGTGACAGCCTTGGAGTCGTAGGACTGGTTCAAACCCTGCCTCTGACACTTGCTAGCTGCATCACCTGGGGCAAGTCGTTTAACCTTTCTGAGTCTTAGTTTCTTCCTCTGCAAAATGAGAGGACTGAACAACCCCACTACCCTAACTGGAGCCCATGTGCTTAGTCAATTAAAACAACCAAACTGGTCTTCCAAGCTTCTAGCCTATTATTCCCTGTGCCATTTGTCCTCTACACAATTGCACATCTACACAACGTAAATTTCCTAGGGTGCACATCTTCCACTACTCCTGGGCTCAAAAACTTTCCATGGTCTTCCTTTGCCTCTAGGATAAAACACAAAATTCATGGCGAGGCATTTCAGTCATCCATAATCTAGCTCTTTGCCTATCTTTCCAGTCTTTCTCCATATCATTCTCTTCTTATGCACTCTGTGGTTCAACTACATTGTACTACTAACTGGTCTCTGAATTTGACTCTCCATGGCTTGCTTCTATACATTTACATGCATTGTTCCCCATACCTAGAATGATCTCTTTCAAATCCTTTTTCAGAATCCTTGCCTTCCCTCAAGGTTTGGTTGAGGTGCTACCTCCTCTAAGAAAACCTTCTCTCTCTGTCATTATATCTATAGCTATTAGTGTTCTCTCTCTCCTCAATTTATCTAATATTACATTTGTGCACATATGGGATCAATCCAGGAATGGTTTCATTTTTATCCCTTTCTTCCTAGAGCACATCATGGTAGTTTTAAAATAGTATTTAAATAATATTTGTTCAACTGAATGATATCCAAATGTATATCTCTAGTTCTGGTCTTATCCAACCTAACTCTTATACTAGTTCTGTCTTCAAAACATTTCCACTTGGACATCAGGTAATTGCTTCAAACTCAACATGTTTCAAACTGAGATTATTCTTCCTTCTAAACCAACCTCACATTCAATTTTTCCATTTTGGTCAACAACACCATTTTCGGATTTACCTAGGTCAGAGTCATCTTCAATTTCTCTCTCACCAATTCCTGACAATTTTTCCTTTCCAATCTTCCTCAGGTTCATCTTTCTAATTCACTTGTATCAACTTATTCGTGTCATGTCTAGATTACTGAAATAGTTTGGTGTCTTTGCTTCTAAAGTCTCTTCTCTGGGAAAAAAAAAGTCCCATACTCGGTTGCCACAATTTTTCTAAAACACAATTTTCCATCATGTCACTCCCCTTGCTGAAATAAAAAGCAAAACAAAACCAAAACCCTTTTTTTCCCCTCTTACTGCCTATTGGACCAAATCTGATGATACTCATCCTGGAAAACAAAATGCTGTATTAACTGGTCCCTCCTTTCCAATCTTACACCCACAATATCCTGCTAAGTATCCTCTTCCTCACTGACAGCAGTACCCTTACAAACCTTTTCTATTCTTGTATTTGTTTATGTTCCGTGATTAGAATGCTCTTTCCACTGCACAGTTTATCCAAATCCTATTAAGAATCATCCCAAATTTCATCTCCTCCACTAAGCCCTCTTTAACAACTCTAACTTATACTGCTCTGTTATTTTTCTCAGCACCTATGATACCTTACTACACAATTTGTTCACTATTCCTTAGAGATATATATTATTCTTTTACCGTTTCACGCATATCTTACCTCCACAATAAGCTTGTAAATGCCTTGCAAGACAGGGTCTCTCATGTACTTTTTTCTTCTCTATAGCAACTAGCAGTTCTAAGTATGTGCTCCATAAATATTTGCTGAATTGAATTTAAAACATACAATACATAGGCATTAATAGCAGCTACTTATCACAGCCTACCATTATAATTAGAAGATTAGGCCTTCTGAGGCAATGCAATTGCAACCATATGTAAAATTTAATGAGAAAAGGAATAATCATCCAACCGGACAGTTAATAGCTTTACTCTTAGGAGACATTCCACAAGCTCTTTATTGATTACAAGAGCCAACCTTAGGAACTCTGGGTGAAAGATTCAAGGTGCACATATGGGGAGAGTAGGAAAGGACAAGATAAAATTAAGGGGGTCTGTCATTATCCCACCACTTAATCCCCTATCATTCCACAACTGGAAGTAAAGGACGGACATCATAAGACTATTTCATTGCAGATGCTAGCTAACACTAAACTCTCCTGCTATTCTTAACTCATGGCAGAGGGCAGGAACATGTTTTCTGAAGTACTCTCTGTACACTTAAGCCCAACAATTGCAAAATTAAGTGCTGAAAACTTTTTGTAAGAGGGATAAACTAATTGTATTATCTCTGTTAGTTATTTGAAATCTATACAGATATCACTGACAAAAACAGCTTCAACAAAAATTGTGTCCCAAACAAAATTTATTTTTAGTTACCCAAACTCTGAAAGTGATTACTGAGTGGGAAGGATTCTAATTATCCACATCTCAATTCAAATATGTTTTGCACTTCTATGATCTGCCAAAACCCTGGATCCATAGATCCCTTTCCTTCAGGAAGAATCAGACTTCCCTGTCACTGGTACATTCCTCACCCTACACCCTACAAATCTCTCTCTCGCGGATTGAAAATCAAATCAACAACATCATCACTATCCTATTCTGTTGTACTTGAGGTATGACGCTGGCTTGGGCAAAATTCCCTTCCCTGCCACTATTCCCTATTCCTTGTGGGTCTCATCCCCCTTTATACTGCATGCTTCCATTGTGCTATCTGACAAGAATTTCCCTCTACTTCCTCACCTCCATTGTTAACACACTCCCCTCCATATTAGACATATGTCCTCCCTCCCCCTAGGAATTACTATGTATATATTTTGTATTCAACTCTTCATACAGAATACAAACCTGCGGGGACTAGGACTGCTTCGTTTGGTTGCTTTTGCTTTGATTCCAGCATCTAGCATAATGCTTAGCATTTAGAGGGCATGTGAGACATCTTTTCTGAATTGAATTCAAAACTAAAGAATTAGACAAAGGACTCCACAGACACCTTAAACACACTAAGCCAAAAGTGTAATTTCAACCAAAAAATCCCAATAATGGCAAATAGACTCAAAACAGAACAAAACTTAGAACTTAAAAAACTACTGAACCTGAACAAAATTAGAATTTTGAAAATATATTTGAACCAAACTGATTATTTTAAGTAGTCAAAAAATAAGGGCTGTGTACAATGAGCAAAGCATGTTCTAAAAGCTATGGAACTAAAAAAATGTATTAGATGTGTTCCTTGATGTCTCACTATCTAGTCAAGAGAATTAAGAAGTATGTACATGAAAAGTTAAATAATAATAGTCAGGAAAAAATGGCATAGACAAGAGATAGAAATATACTTATGGCCTAAAAGTCAAGAAGATTCAATTCTAGTTCCAGTTCTTCCAATAACTAGCTGTGGGACATCTCAGAGCTTGAGTGGTCCTAACTGCAAAATTAGTGGGCCAGTCTATATAAATTTTAAAATCCCTTTCAGCTCTAAAACTCTATGATCTAGATTCAGGGAGAAAATGACTGTAGACTCCAGTGATCTAGGGAAACTTTTCCACAGAGAAGGGAGGATTTTAAAGACGAGCCTTTAAGCAAGGGGAAAAGCTAAAATAGACAAAGAAATGAAGGAAAAAGCATTCCAAAAAAAGGAAATGGTATAAACAAGGTTGGGAGAGCAGTTTAAACAGTAATTTATGAATTAAGTTTGAGCTTCTCTTTATATTCAGTCACTACTGAAATGGTTACCACTTATTCTTATGATAGTTTAAAACAGATATTTTTCTCTTGCACTAAAATAGCTTTTTCTCCTTATCCAAACTATACTGACTTTTAATTCATACTGGTCAAGCAACAACCTGGTTAAATTTGAAGGGAACCATCAGTAGAGGGCTGGCTATCTACCAGGAGATGAATTTATTTATTTATTTTTTTGGCAACAACTCATGTCACCTCCTAAAGATGTATGAGGGCTGTAATCTTTATCAGGGAAGAACCCACACTGATGAAATCACATATCTTTAGAAATAATGAAA
The DNA here is from genome assembly GCA_028658325.1 of Potorous gilbertii. Lineage (NCBI taxonomy): Eukaryota > Metazoa > Chordata > Mammalia > Diprotodontia > Potoroidae > Potorous > Potorous gilbertii. The sequence continues at coordinate 146,197 of JAQQSK010004197.1, forward strand.
CACAGAAAACAATGCTAAGCTCCGAGAACAGAAAAAAGTTGTCAGTTCTTTTTACATGATTGGTTCACTGACTGCACAGTGTAAGATTTCAGAATTGCTATTTTCAAGGCATGTCTTTGACAAGCAACAGAAAATTGCTATTTCAGAACTATAGTGAATATATTTGTCAGTGACTTTCCTATACTGTAAACAAGTATGAGTCACATGTAACATAAAAGTCCAGTTTTTTAAATGCTTCCTTTGAATACTGACAAAATTTAGTATTCAAGAATGCATGTTCCTTGACTAGAGTGAGGTACAATCCATTCCAATAAACATTCAAAGTCACTCAGTAAGTCTATTATTAAGGAGAACTGTGACTTTAAAATGTTTTTGAAGCATTTCACAGAAATAAAGTGATACTAAAATCAAGAGGCTCTTACTTGTGACCTCTCCCATACTACAACTAGTCTTCATAGAAAGCATGACCTCTAGCTGAAAAAACTCCACAAGACATTTGGAGATTAGGTCAGATTGCTAAATTTATCGTTTACAAAATTGCCAGTTTTTCTTCTTAGGAGATAGCTGTTGTACTCTCAGCTACGTGGTTCGATACAAAATCTAAATTTATGAACTCTCTACTGTGGACTCCACGTTGGCCAAGTTCGCTTGCGTTTTGTGTGGCACTTGGGAAGCCGGGATGCTTAAGGACGATACGGTAAACACGTAAGTGGAGGCACGAGGAAGAGCTGAAAGGGCACATCCACATTTACGAGATCACATCAGCTCTGGAATTCTTCTGCTTTGCTTCTCTTTGCACCCCCAGAGCTCGGCACAGGACCTGGCATGTGCTGAGGGCTTCGGGAATGCCTGTTGACTGACTGACTCGGGAGTTCCGTTTCAGGAGCTCTCTAACTCTGGAGGAAGGCACCCTGGAGGCGGGGAGCGACCCCTAAGCTCCAGGCTGGGGGAGAGGGGGTGCAGGAGAGTAGGAAATGGAGGAAAGCCCGCAGACCAGGACGCCAGGGAGGCTGAGGCCGTTCAGAGCCAGGGCAGGGGTGGGGGGAACCGGTCCGTCGGAGACCTTGGGAGAGAAAGGCAAGCTGGGTGCGGCAGGGCCGAGATGGGGGGGGGCGTCAGCGGGGGGGCTCAAATGTATCTTTCTCCCAGAAAAGAAAGCAGGGGATGGGGCGGGACGGGATGCAAAAAACGCAGCGGGGCAGCAGGGGAAGGAAAAGGCGCCCCGGTGCTCCACCCCTCCTCCCCCCGGCCCGGGGTCTCCTCCCCTGCCCCCGCCCCCGCGCCCCGGGGAGGTCCGCACTAGGGGTCCCCTCCACTCTCGGGCACCGCCGGGAGGGAGGCAGGGGAGGGGTGGAGCGGGCACCGGAGCCACCCGGCGCTGTCTGGGGGCGGCGGCAGCTGACAGCGGCGCTTTCCGGGGCACACTCACCGGCCGGCAGGGCGCTCCTGGCCGCAGCGGCGGCTGCCCCAGCCCCGGCCATGATCCCCGGCGGACGACCGGGTGAGGGGGTGTGTGTGCGGAGGGGGGTGTCCGGCTGCCGGGATAGGTCGTCCGTTTGTCTTTCCCTTCGTGTCGGCCTCCTCCGGGGCTGGGGGAGCGCGGGCCCCGGCCCCTCTCCCCCCGCCCCCAGCCGCCTCTTCTTGCGGCCGCTAAGAGGCCCCAAGGCCGGAGACCCCGGCGGCAGCGCGGCCTCAACTCTCCCAGCCCCCCCCTCCCCTTTCCCCTCCCTCTTCCCCCCTCCCGCGGCAACCGCTCGGCACGTGCGGAGCCTACCATGATGGTCAGACTTCCCGCCCCCGCCAAGCAGCCGGCCAACCCGCCGGCAGGGAGTCCTGCGTGCCAGCCAATAGGAGACCAGAATACCCTTAGGAGGAGGAGGAGGGAAGGCTGAGGAGTCAACGGACCCAGGCTGACCCAATGAGTAAGGCGAAGAGGCGGACACGTTCAAGTTGAGTTGCACTACACAGGAAATATTCTAAAGACAGAATGATTGACAGGAAGCAGAGCCAGCGGGCAGACGGGGAAGAGGTGGGACCAAGCCTCTTAAAGGGGACGCACAAAGAATGTAGTGTAAGAAACTTCCTAGATTTCCTACCCTTTTTTTTAAAGAGCACCTTATGCACTCCTATAGTAATGCCTTAAATACTGAAAATGAACAAGAAGACCACGGTGCAGGTAAGGGGGAAGTTGTATTTAGGGACCAGGTGGTTGGGAAGTTGGTTAGGACTGAAGGAAGAGGCTGCTTGCTACCTTTCATCCCTTCCCCGAAAGGAAAAGACTGCTGGGAAAATCTCCGATCTTGACGCTGCCGCTGCGAGCGTCCAGCTGTCGTCTGTCATTGTCCCGTGTCGGCCTCGCTGCGGGAACGGGGTCTGACCGATGAGACCCCGCCGAGGTCTGAGGGGGCACGGGGAGCAGAGCGAGCTCAGCCGCGCGCGCGCGCCTGTGTGGTGTGTGTGATGTGTGTGTATGTGATTTGTGTGTGGTGTATGTGGTGTGTATATGTGATGTGTGTGTGGTGTGTGAGGGGTGTGTGATGTGTGTGGTGTATGTGATGTGTGATGTGTGTATGTGATGTGTATGTGGTGTATGTGGTGTGTGTGTATGTGGTGTGTGGTGAGGGGTGTGTGTGGTGTGTGATGTGTGTGGTGTGTGTGTGATATGTGTGGTGTGTGTGTGTGATATGTGTGGTGTGTGTGATGTGGGGGGGGGGGGGGTGTATCTGCCTACTCAGTGAGTATAAGCAGCGGGAGCACGGGATGCAATTAATTGCTGCCTCGCCAGCTGGATCGAATTGGGGAGCGGGGCGTGCCTGTGTATGGTGGCGCAGAATAGAGCCGGAAGCCCCTGGCGCTTATTCGCCGGGTGATCCTAGCCAGTTCACTTCATCTTTCTCTGCCGTAGGGGACACTGAACTTTAACTTTTTCACGTTAACTTCCCAGGCGCTGAGCGACCTCCTTTTGACACCCTTCAGAGCTGTCAATCTCCACTGGGAGAGGGTCTGTGAACCAATGAAATCCCAGGTCACGGATAACAAACTCTTCCCTGGGTAAGGACAGGTGGATGGTTGTAGCTTGGAGGCAGAGGAAGACCCTCCTAAAGTCGTGGCGTAGGATTGATTCTTTGTAGTTGTAGCTCTGCTGCAAGCTCAGAGGAGACGTTGAACCCGCAATCGCTACTTGCTAGCTCGGGAGCCGGAGGCAATTCGCTAACCTCTCAGCCTTAGTTTACGGATTTCCCATCCGTAACTGGAGAATCACTGCAATACTTAATATCAAATAAAAATGCACGTACTGTTACACATTACAAACCTCAACAAGTGCATTACAAGCATGTGCTCTTCCCCCTGCCTCTACTTGTAAAGCAAGGATGTCTGGATTGTATGCCCAAGATAGTGCCTACCTCTCTGGGCAATATTAGAGACCCCTCCCCCGAACCATCGGGGTTACACCTGAACCCCGAGGGGTGCAGCTAGGTTGACTCACCCCGGAGCCCCAGAGCCTCTAAGCTACAAATGGGTATGCGAACTCCTTGAGAACAAGGAATACCTTTTTGCATCTGAATCTCCATTGCCTAACATAGTTATTGGCACACAGCAAATGCTTAATAAATGCATGTTGACTGAATATATATGTATATATACACATGTGTATTGTACAATCTCCATGCCATCTCCCCTCGTCACCTTTTGCCGTTTTTGCTGTACTCATCTTCTGAATAGTCTCAAGTCTAGTCTCACTCCTCCGATCTATGCTTCATATTGCTACGATATTACTAATTCACAGTTCCCTCCTGTTCTCAGGGGGGAAAGTCTCTTATATACTTTGTTCTAAGGCCCCTGGCACTTCGACTGAAACTTACCTTTCCAGCTTTATTTCCCACTTTTCCCACTGTTTCGGTCTAACTGGGTTGGTCTCTTCCTAACCACTGCCACCTCCAATACATTTGCAGAAGCAATCGGTCATTTCCTACAAATTATTCCACATGTAATCACAAATTAAAAGCTGGAAGACACCTCAAAAATCATTAAATCCAACTGCCTTTTTTTCCCCCCAAACAAATGAGGAACCAGGTCAGTGAATTTACTTGCCACATAGATAGGGTTCACTGCCAGAATTTGAATGGAGCTTTCAAAGGAGATTCCCTCAACCAATAAAAATCTCAGGTTAAGTCTTTTTTTAATTTTTAAAAAAGCTCTTAGAGCTATTATTTAGCACAATACTAAGTATTTAGTAGAGGACAGAAGTACTGTGCCTTACTGAAATGCCGGTCTTACAGAAGGAAGGCAAGACTCTGAATCCGGTCTCAGATCCTGCCTGTGCGAGAGTTGGGTCACTTCACCTCTTCTGTTATTCTAATGTGTAAATGAGGATTGCTATAGTGCTGAATCTCAAGGGTTGTTACAGATCAAATGAGGTAAGGGATGGGAAGTGCTTTGTTCAAATATGCCTTTATATATGGTGTTGAGGTTTACAAAATATTTCCTGACAGTCCTGTGTGTCAGTAGTTAGTACTTTTGTATCTTCATTTTACAGCTACATTCAATGCAGAAATATGGACTGGACCTATGATTTTATTGGGTTAGGAAAATTCCAGGTGAGGAAACTCCCTCTCCCAATGCAGGCAGATATCAAGTGCCTTGCTCAGGCCCAGCCAGGATGCATCAGGTTGAAACTTAAACCTAGGTCTTCCAGGATTCTGGACCAGCTCTATCCCAATATCAATGCTGCCCCTTTCAGGTTCAAGTTGTTACACTATAGTTTGCCAATTTAAAAAAAAAAACTTTAAAAAATTTTAGCACATACTGGTAAACTTATTGCACATAACCGACAAGAGGGAGGCCAGGTATTCAAAGGATCACTGTAGTCACCTATTATGGTTATATTGGTATGGTTCCTAGTATCAAAACACTCCAGATTTGTGATTGAAATGTCTTATTGATCCTGTTTTGTCCTTATTTTCTTACTGAAGTAAAAACTTTTGTTAAGGGTAGTTGATTTCTATATTTCTAAGAGGGACCCTGGTCCCTTTTACTTTATTGCCCTGGAGTGGTTGACGAGTATCTTTGCAGTGCTCTGATTTTCAGACTAACACACATCTGATGACTAACATCGCTACCAATTTTTAAGACTATGAAAACAACATTCTCAAGAAATGATGTCCTTCTGGGCCTTATCCAGAGACTGCAATTTGCTAAAATCATACCCTGGCATATAACTATTGAGGTGTAGAAATTATACCCTGGTGTCAAAGAGCCCCCAAGAAGACCCTGGGTCCCATTCTCAGATAATGCGAGCAGTGAGGCCTCAAGAAAAGTCACAACTTCTCAGGGCCCGATTATCTTTAAAATGAAATTGAAATCACTTTCACATCTAATGGGTCCTTGACTCCCTACCATCCTCCCCTCAACTTCTCCCTTAGAGCTCCAGATAATCAGTTAACACAGCTATTAGTCCAGGTGTTTCAGTCCCAGCACCAGCCCACTCTTTTCCCACTTGGAGCCCCCAAACAACATACATCATCCTAACAGGGTTCATCATAATGCAGATATGGCAGGGCTCACCTTTGCTATTTTAAGTGAATTTAATCAAATTAGGCAACCCAACATCTCTGAATTCTATTTCATTATACAAGATATCTAGGATTTGAATAATATTGAATCATACACTTCAACAGGAAAAATGCAACTAATCTAAAGCAAAAATTTTTGAGAAAATGGAGTGTTTATGAGACCTATCAACTTGTAAGTTCTCTGCCATTAACTGTAAGATCACTCACAAACAAGCTGTGTAGCTTCTGATCCACTTTTCTTATCCATTGGTCTAAATCTCTATTTTCTCACAATGCCAGGAATCCGTACTTAGTATATTGGACACACAGGAAGCACTTAAGCATTTATTAATTTGATTTCATAGTAATGTGGGGCAAAAATCTGAATGTAATGGAAGTGCTACCAGTTCTTAAGAAAGAAATCCATCACTTCATTACACAGTATTAAAAATTATGGCAACTAGGTGACACAGTGGATAGAGCACTTGGCCTGGAGTCAACAAAACCAGAGTTTAAATGACCATCTTTGTGACCCTGTGGAAGTCACATAACTGCTTGTTTGGCAAACTATTCCAGTATCTTTGCCAAGAAAACTCCCCATATGGGCTCATGAAGAGTTGCACAAGACTGAAAAAACAGCGTTTTAACATATTCAAATCATCTACTTTAAATATGTAATAGATGTTTATATAATATGCTCCATTGTAGCTTCATCACAGGATACCATAGCAAATTGCTAGCAAGTAGAATTTAGCTCATTATGAATTAAATTCTACCAAAATGCGATCTAAGAGAGCCTATGGAAATCATTTTGTTCAGCTGTTGTTTAAAATAAGCAGGCAATTAACTGGGGATTTGAGAGTGTTTTTTGCTCAAGTTTTATACTTTTGGGATTTGATCTGTATTTATAGTCTCCAAGAGAGATCGGTTAGTTGCAAACCTTCACTTGTGCATTTATCTACGAGCAAACCTCAAGGGTCAAAAATGAAGAACTGGAAATTTTTGGCCACGGTTTTTAACTGTGCTTTGATTTCCATATGGTATCTCTAGTTTCCTTACATTTCAGAGGTGTTTTGGGAATTAATAAAGAACAATCTCTACTACCTCCCATGTGATATATAATTAAAACACTGAAATTATTTTTCCCCAAGTAAAGCATTAATGCATTACTAAATCTGAGATTAAGATGAAGCCTAGTCATAACTCAAGACTAAGCAATTCCAATCCTATGCGCCAGTGTCCCAAAGCTTCCATCAGAAACTGATTTATGGTCATCACCTAATTCTTCAGGTTTTCCAGTGCCAGCAACTTAACTAATTCTGCACTCAAATCATTTCAGTGAGGTAAAAAACAGTTCAATCACTCCAGAACTTCAAGGAAACTTTGATTTTTATAAGGTACACATTTCCAGGAGAAAATGCTTTCAACATAGTTTTTTGTGAACTAGATTTTCGTACCAGATTTTGGTCTTTGATATAGTTATTCTGACCAGATGCTTTAGACTTTGGAGCATGTCATTTTAAAAGACAGAGACAAAAACACAGGAAAAAGCAGCATAGAACACATCACGCAATCTTATCTTTGCTAAAGATTCAAATACTAAGTTGATGACATTTTAGTCAATTATGTTCTATTCCTCAGTATTCTAATAGCTTCTTCCTGTTCTGCAACATCCATTGTTTTCTACGTGGCTACATTGAAATTCCATGGAATCATAAAAATGATATAATTCATCAAGCCTAAACTCGCATAGAAAAAACACTGGACTTCCTGACAATGTGATCTTAAAGCAAGTCACTCAGCTTTGTGAACATGGCAGTTGTGACTAGATTGACCTCAGGTTCCTTCTGGCTCCATTCTGATCACCTCCAAGACCTCCACCACACCCCAATAATTAAAATCTTTCTGCTCCACACAAGTTATATTTAAAAACCACAGCTCTCATTATTTTACATGGACTTCCAAAAAATCACTGGTTCAAACAAAGTACAAATTTACCTTTTTGAAAGACAAATGTACAGATCCCTTAGGAAATTTAAGAAATGGCAATTGTGAGAGCTGAACCTGAAGTTTTCTTCTGGGTGTGGGAAGACACTAATTGGTATATTGCATTCTCTTCTTGTGGTACAAAATGAATTTAAGTTCAGATCTTGCCTTGTAAACCTGGAAGTGAAAATTAAATGTAGGCTATTATAACCCAATCTATGAAATTAAGTCAGTCAGTCAACAAGATGGAATTTAAGTACTAATCCAAATTCTGTATTGGTGAATAAAAATCAACTTTTTATCTACTTGTTGATCAAAGCAAGAATCTAAGTCTTACCTAACGAGGAAAAAATTTATTCTACAAGTCCTGGGCCAAATTCTTCCATTAGCTACTACCTTACCTCTCAGCTCAGCTAGAAGTGCAAACATTCTTCAAAGCAATGGCTCATATTTATAAAGTGCTTTACTGTATTTGAAGAGTTAACTGAGAGAAGCCAATATCAATCACTAAACAAAATTACTAATCCTCACTATAGAATAGGGTGAATTTTTAACTGGTTTTTGCAGTTCCCAAACTCCTTGCTATTCCACAAAATTTCTGCAAAATACCTAAAACCACCTGGAAAATTTTGTCCGTAACTGTTATAAAAGACCTCAACTACTGAAAATACTTTCCAAATTAAAAACAGGGATGCCAAGTTGACTGATCTGCATCACTGGTGAGCTACTACCTCAAATCAGTCTTTTGCCATTCTTTGAATTCTCAGCACTTAATACTGTGTCTATAGGACACAGCAGGCACTTAATAAACTGTAGGAAGAGATCCATTTTTATAAACATGTCAGAGACTATATTAAATTAAAAAAATGAGGTAAAATTCCAACTAGACTGACTCCAAAACTACCCTGGGGTTATGAGATTCTCTCCCAATAGTAGGCAGGAAGGATAGTGCTCTTTTAAATTAGATATTTGATAAATACTCTTTTAAAGCAGCAAGAAAAATACCTTTGCATTTATTATCTCAATTAGAAGCCCAGCTTTATCAAGTTTGGAGTAAAATTGAAGCTGAGCTTTCTAAGGGTACTTTGTAAAAAAAAAAAAAAAGATGAATCAATTATTTTTTGCTTGTCACGTTTAACTGTTTGCATTAAGTTCATGAAGTTCCTCTACTCTCTCCCAACTTGCACCGTTATAAACATATTTATTTAAATCCAAAGCATGACTAATTTGAATTCAATGAGATCTGTGGTCCAAATGCAGCCTCAAGACCTACTAAGTAAAGGGCCACCTAAAAATGCCCAAATGCTTACTACAGTAGCATAAAACTCTACAGGCATGTTACAGCTTAAATCATGTTTCTTTCAATGGAACTGCACATTATGTATCTGCATTTCTACAAAGTGGCATACTTAAAAGGAGGGAAAATCCACACATATACCAAAACATGCCTAACTCAGAGCACATTTATTCTGACCTAAGTTTTGTGGTATTGAATTCTGAAAGGGGAAGGGGGGATGGAGTCACCAAAAATGTGCTTGATGCAAAATTACCTGACAGTACTTGACAGGGTGGGGTATTTAATAAATATTTATCTAAATATATATTCTAGATAATATTCCCATGTTAGGTGTACACTCCCAACCCAACTTGAAATTTTATGTATATAAGTACACATATAAATACTGTAATAAATCTGAATTAGTAATTCACAATTAAACCTGGTTCATTTAAAATGAGTAGTAGTTTCTCTAGCTGAAATTTTAAAGGAACAAGAAAATCAGGAAACTGGTTACAAAAACACTGAATGTGCATACCTATGAACTTCAGAATACAGTGGAAGATTTTCAATTTAGTTTATCAGACATCACAGGGCACTACCAGAACAAAACATCTTAAGTTTATTTCAGATGTAACAGCAATGTCATGTTAAAATTGACAGGTTTAATCCTTAACTGCACCAAGTAAACTCAGCCACTTAAGTATTTTTAAAAAGTTATTCCCTCCCCAAAAATGAGGGAGCTTTTCTTTCCCACTGCCCTGCAGCACAGTTTCCTGGTATTTCTGTGTATGGACAACATTTTCTTCATTGTTTCAACTGGTGACCAAGGTGCTGGGAAAATTTGAGAACAATATTCCCCAAAGATAACCTCTATCTGGATGAATGTTATTATTTGCATAGATTTTCTTTGCGTGCTCTTCCCCCTGGAAACTTTGTTAAGATCCTATATAAATTTTTAACTGTTAAAGCACTAATAGATATTTTCTCTTGTGGGCTTCCAATTAATGGGATTTCCTCCTTTCCTAAAACACCAGAGTTAAGGAAATTTTACTACACACCCAAATAATCGTTCCATAATGGATTCTTTATTTGTCTCCTGTTGACCTGAGACATAAGTGCCATTCTTCACTTTCTTGCCTCTCATATTCCCCCTCTTCCTCAGTGGACAAATTTGGTATCAATACCAGTCCCATGACCGTTACTGCCCTTTACTTTCCCTCAAAACTTTCTACTACAGAGCTTTCAGATTAAACCTTTAGGGAGTGGAGGGTAGGGGAACAGACCACCAGTGTGTCCCTACAAGAGGTTACCCATATACTGAACTGAGTTTTCTCTTCCCCCTTATATAACATATACTTATGGTTCACAGTGACATAGCTATTCATTGAGAGTTTTTTCAATAACAGGAATAATAATGTTTTACTGTAAATGGTTTTAGAAATGGGAAGTAAAGTGATCTCAGATCAGTCACATATATATTACAACCTATACTGAAATCTGGAAGCTTACAAAAAACCTGAAGTTCTGCTATCTGAATGTTTTTTTAACTCAAACACCATTTTCTTAATAACCATAATCTGAATTTCATCTACATATGAAAATTAGGGCATCTTTTATACACAGCTTAGCTTTAAGTTGCTGTAGACAGTGAATTAGGGACTCATTTGTAGATTTCCAGTGTGGTCAATGACTAGAATCACTCCACTCATTAAGGACCTCCCTTTTTGGTAGCATTTAATTATGGCACCCAAAATGATCCTAGATGAAGAAAGTTATGATTTCATACAGTATCTCCTGAAAAGTAAGATGGCTATGAAATGTGTGACAGAGGACCTGTGGAATCTGTCACTGCTTCAAATGTGTAAAAACTTTACATAAAAGGACAAAAATATAATTCGACTGTATCCTTAAAAACAAAGGACAGACAGTTCATACCCTATGTATCTTATCTCCAAGAGTCTAAATAATAACATTTGCATTATTAGGCATCAACATTGGCAACTCAAAATTAAAATATATAAGGGGAAGGATCATGAGAGGGAAGCATGAAATCATGTGCATTTCTAACTTTCATAGACCTACTTCCTATAGCTCTTGGTTAGCACAAAAAGTAATGTATTAGAGTCAACCAGTCAATACCCTCTTTTTACATGCCATAAAATGATATAGCATAAAACCAGTTTAGTGGGCAGAGGCAGTCACAGTGACATTTGCATTATTTAACACCTTCTGGGAAAACAATTTTCAAGAGTAGAAACATGTTTAACACTTCCATTCTCTAATGTCCTGTAACGAAAACAAGGCAGGCACATGGTGTAAGCAAATTTGGGATATTTTCTGGTAGGTTATGGGTAAGCATTGGATCCCTGTGTTATAATTCTCAGAACAATAATTTGCACAAATTCTTTGCCCTGCACCTCAAACTCCAGTGGCCACAGGTTTAGGAGTCTGCATCAGCTGAATTTTAAGAAGGGGAGGGAAAGCTGACAAATGCACAAATCATCATACATAAATCCATCTAAACCTCACCTTCAGATATTTTGAATAAAGTGATGAGCAGTCCCTTAAAAGCCCAAGTACCTGCAACCAGATTAATTTAGGAGGACTGACTTATGTGTGTACACTCAACTGCAAGGCTGGAACTGACCACTGATAAGGATTCCAAAAGCAGAAAAGCGGTGGAAAGCATGTCACACCAAACCTTTCAGGTCAATTAAGGGACATAGTACTAGTGGAGAGGTAAGGATTTCATGAACATCTTACCAGCCCACATACACCAAAAATAATTAATGCCACTAGTAACTATCAGCAGGTAGGCTAAGCCTGCAAGACAACCAGTCCACTCATCAGCAAAAGCAGAGAAGCTTAACTCAAAAATACTGAGACCAAAGGACGTAACACTTTTCATCCCCTTTCAAGGATTAGGGGGAAATATTTGCTAAAAAAAAAAAAAAAAAAGATCAAGCTTAGTATTTCTTACAAGGGTTAACAATGCTCCAAACTCCTGAGAAATATCTCAGAAGGGTTGAAAGGTGGAGTGCAAGGCAATGTTTCAGGGGATTAAATATCCCACAGATTTTTTTTTTAAATCCCAAACACCACAAACACACAAAACTTGTCTGTGAATTAGAGGACAAGATATTGCTATTTTTAGGGGGGGGGGGGGTTGGGGAGGAGAAAAGAGAAATACACAAACAATTTGTAAATATCTGCCCTTCAATGTGAAAGCAGGACATAAAAATCACTTAAAAGTAAATCTGAAATTATGACATCCAATTTTTTAGGACCACCTATCCCCTCCAACTGTAAAACTAAAGAGATAAGACACCTCTTCCACCCTTTACCCACCCCACTTCACAAAAAACAAAAAAAAACCTCAAACAAAAAACCCAAACATGATTAATTTTACAGTCCTTGGAAGAAGTATTAAAATTTTGGAGGAAAAGGAGGAAGAGAAATAAGGTTAAAGAGGGGGGGAAAGCTTCTAAAAGGGAGAGGGAAGAGAAATCAAAGGGCCTCTCTTTTATTTGGCGACAAGCAAGTGCAAGAAAGTTCATTCGTAATTTGTTCAGTTGTCGGTCTTTTGCACATCTGCATTCTGGCCAAGAGAAGGAACTTTGAGGTTTTTCTGTAGCACATGAGCATCCGCTGGCTCTATCCTCTTGTAATAGTTTTTCTTCGTCTCAATGATCTCAAAGCCAAATTTCCTGTAGAAGTCAATTGCTGACTCATTGCTGATCTGGACATGCCTAAAGTATAAAAGGATATCATGAAAAATACTTACGTACAGATCACATGAACAGTAGTATCTGTGAATACACAAATGTCTATAACTGCCTCAAAGTCAAACAGGTAAAAATGGAATTGGCACTTAACCAGAATCTTAGAAATTAAGTATTTACAGCTGTATTATACCATTAGTAAGTATTAAGTTTACTTTGTTTTTATTATAGTGATGGTGAATCACCTTCATAGGCTTGTTGAGATGTGGGTGGGAGGGGAACACAGTAAAAATCTCTATTCTGAAGTTACAAAGGTCAAGGGAATCCTTGAGGAAATTTTGGGTTAAGAAGGGGGCCTAGAATTAAATTCAACTCTGACATTGTGTGTGCCAGGAATACCAATCTATAACAGGGTAATTTGACTGGAAAGCATTCTGGAGTTACGTTTTTTAAAAAATGCTAATGTCCCAGAGTTTCCATTGCTAGGTATATAATTCAAGGTGATCAAAAACAGAAGGAAAAAAAGACACAATGTACAGCAAAACATCCATAGCAACACCTTTTGTAGTACTGACTGGAAACAAAGGAGATATCCACAGACAAAGGAACTGCTAAACAAATTGAGTACAAAACTGCAAAATAGTATTACTGATCTGTAAGAAAAGATAATGAAGAATTGAGAGAATTCTGGGGAAACTTATATGAACTGATACAGAATGGCATAAGCAGAACCAGGAAGACTACATACTTAGTGACAGCAATGTAACTCCAAAGAAAAAACAAAATGTACATCTCCCTTCTTTGCAGAGGCCTTAGAACTTTACACACACTGTTAGATTCAGACAATATTTTGATTAGTTTTGCCTAACGGCCTTTTACCCTTAAAAAAAATTTTTTTTTTAAACTAGAGATGATTGATTTAGGGGATGAGAGAGGAATGCATTCTGAAATAAAAGTGATATAAAAAGCTTAAAAGTAACATAAAAAAACTTCATTACAAAAGAAGGGTATTGGGAAGTGATAGCATTTTTTTTTCCAATATTTTTTTTTAAAAAGAGAACAGCCATGGAAAAGGGCATAACTAGCTTGTTCACAAAGGCTACAACTCAATGATAGTGAGAACAAGCACACTAGGAGCTAGGGAAAGAAGCAAACTGAGTCCTCAAGCTCTTAAATCTTTATTCTTCTTTTGATAAATTTGTATTTCTTGAGGAAAAAACTCAAGTATTTCCTTTCCCTTTCCCCTACTGAATATACATTGAATAGTTTCACAATAAAAAAGCTGGAAGTGAGGAAAATATTATTTCACAAATAGGCTATGATAGGTCTCTGGGCAAGTACCTGCTTCTCTTGACTTTAATGTGTTAACAAGTAGTTCTTGACTTTCTAAAACATTATAACCCATAAGAACAAAATATCCCTTATCAGCTGAATTCCTCAAATCTTCAAAGTCAGTGACAGTCTTGAATTAAACATAAAGTATGCCACTCTAGTATAATCTATATAGAGCTTTTTCATTGTCTCAGTTCCCTCATCTATTAAACAGAAAGAATAAGATAATACATGTAAAAGAACTTTTAAAATATGAAAATTGTTACATAAAACACAAAGCTATTATTTCCAACATAGCAGTTCTTTAAACAAGGGTATGTAGATAATTTACTTACAGATAGATGTTGTCAAAAGTGCCATCTTTTTCACAGATGTTTAAGACATGATTCAACATTTTAGTTCCTGTAAACAAGTGAAATACATTTTTAAATGTATTTATTGAAACACAATCACAATTTCAACCCTTGTATCCTATACCCCAATGCACATTAAACAGCTTTACTTTGGGAAATTGGAAGTAAGACTAATATTTATCCCAAACAGATTTTGAGAGCTCACAGGTTTGAGTTCCAGTCTTGACATTCCCCTTAAATGTGTTAAACTCTGTCAAAAACTAATCAAATTTTAGCTAACAGTCCACAAACACTGAACAATATTAACCTTAAAGGTTCAAGAGATCAGTAATAGTTCTCCAGTTGTTTTACTATTCAGGTATAAAAATGCCTTCTGATGAAATTGATAAGACAGACTCCTACATTTTCAAAAAAAAAAAATGCCACAGACATTTATTATGTTCCACGACCTGAGATTTGCATCTGTGGGAATGAAGTACTATTAAAGAGCTAGGAGTACAATTTCTTACAGGTCTCCCTCCTAATGGAAAACTATCAGAAAAAGAAAAAAAGGAGAAATAACAAAAGCCCAACTAATGTTCGAGAATTAGCCAATTCTCCAGTAGCAAAATTTCCATTCAGGATTGAATGAAATGTGCAATCAGCTAACCAATTCAGCTACAATTTCAAATGAGATCCTATGAATGTGAATTTTAAGAGCATAAGATAAAGCATCAAGCCTTAACTAAAGTTATGTTAATACAAATTATCTCTTACTCTGATTAACAAAACAGGCCAGTATTTTTTGAAAATTTGTCCAAAGAGATAGAAAAAAAGTTATTTACAAAAATCCATCCCATGACCATACCAAATGTAGGCAATATGTTCAAGTTTCTTTCAGGAGAATGAAAAACATTTACCTATTCCTAGCCTTCGGTAAGGTGCCAGACATCCTAGTGTCATGATGTAAAGTCTCTTCTGATTCTGTGAATGATCCACCCTACAGCATACTGCACCCACTGCAATATCATTGAAATAAGCTGCATGAAAAGAGACAAAGATTTGAGGTTCAACAGATAGTATTAAGCAAATATTATTTGGCCCTCTTCCCCTACTAGTAGTTCTTTACTTTTCTTGTTTAGAACCTACGATGATTTCATATAATTGTAGGGAATTCCTGGGTGGATAAGGGAAACAAATGCCCATGACTACAGTTGGAAACATCAAAGTGGATTTAAAGACTCTAAGGTTCTCCTTCTCTACTAAACCATACTGACTCTTTGTTATCAAAGTTAATCTTTGTCAAACTAAATTACAATGGATTTTATTTGCAGAAAAGTATACAGTCCTGAAATTTCAATGTCAAAAATATCAATAAAACATAAGCCACATACCAAGCTTTGCTAGTTCGCCAACCTCCAGCACATCCTTGTAGAACTTGTCATTGTAACTGACTGGAAAGATGACCTGGTTTAGCCTCTTTAACTGCTTAATGTTGTGTGGTGTCACGTCTCCCAGCTCGATCCGGCTACTGGAACAAACCAAAATGTGCTCAATACCCCCACAAATGACAATTATTGGTACCACTTTAATACCATGCCAAAATGGCCTGAATTCTATAGGAATAATGAACTTACATTCCTATTTTCCTCCATCAGAATTAAAAGATTCAACATAATCTTTTTGCAAGTAGTCATGGTAAATAATAAAGGCTCTACTGGAAAAGTATAATTACGTATTGCTATTATAGTAAGACAATTTCTATTCAGGGCACAATTAGTTAATGACAGCCTGGTAATATTTTGTCTTCAGTGAACAATTTTTTCCACCTAATTTTAAATCTAAGACAAAACAACAAAATATTCATTTACTTCACAGGATAAAGAAGTTAACAAAATCATTAACACAACTGAAAACAAAAGACAAAAGTCAATGAATAAAGATGAAACTTTCAGGTACCAAATGAACACAAAAGTCAGGAAGGGATATTTTAATATTTTATGTAGATGTGACACAAGTTCTCCTAACTGTGTAGATCATAACCCTCCTCTACAATTTAGCTGATAGTCTTTGAGAGTTGCTATGGCCAAAAAAATTTACTACCTGGCAGTCAATCAGGTGATGGGCCCTAGGGAAAAGCAATGCTGAAATACTGATTTTTGGTACTATTCAGTGGTTTGTCATACCTAACTCCTCATGATCCCTTTTGGGGTTTTCTTGGAAGGTCCTGCAGTGGTTCACCATTTCCTTCTCCAGCTCATTTTACAACTGAGGAAAAGGAAGCAATTGGGGTTAAGTGACCTGCCCAGAGTCACATAGCTAGTAAGTATCTGAGGAGGGATTTGAACTCCAGTCTTTTATGATTCCAGGCCCAGAACTCTTAATTAAAGTCCTTTTCTAGGTCTTAGTCTATAATCACATCTTATACAACAAATAACACAAATTACAAAAACTAGGCTTTAAAAAAAAATCTAAATAATTGTATTTTTTAATTTCTCTTAAAATTGTTGAGTTAAATTTTTAAACCTGTTTATTTTTCTCTACTCCTTACTCCCATCACCTTATTCCCAAACAAATTACCTTGTACTTGAACATATTTATAATTTTTGCATACATAGGATAAGGTTGAAGGGGAAAAAACCCCACCTTCTTGAAGTAGCAATTCCAAAAGACCAGCAAAAAGTAAGCCTTTCAAAGTAACAAATGTTATGACATGCTATGTCATATTCTCTTAAGATTATTTCATGTGTTTATTAAGGACCTAAATAAGCCCCAGTATTCAAAGCTAGTTAGTTATATTAGTTATGTTAATTTGTTCAACTCATCATCACTGCAGAAACAGATAATAGTTGCAATAGAATATGACAGTCATTTTGTATTTTTTTGAGGGTACCACAGCCAAAAAATAAATCATCAAATGATCAACCAAGTGGTACTGTCTCTACTAGGATGGATTTCTAAAAGAAGAAAAATTGTTATTAGGACTTTACTCAAAGCTTTTCCAGCACAATAGATTCTTTTGGAGTTTGTGATCCGCTTGGACAAACCAAGGGTCACCAAAGTAGAATGAATTTATTATGTACAGACATATCACAACAAAATGTTGCCTCATACCAGTAACATGAACACACTGCAACAAAGCCCTGTTGTACTCATCTTTTTCTACCTTCCCCCCATAATTTTCCTGGAAGAGAAATATGGTCGGAAAATGGTCACAAGGCAAGAAGTAACTCCCGCTTTTTCTTTCAGAAGAATAAATGTCCCCACTTTGTCTCTCCTCTACTTTAAGTATTTCTTCTGGTGAGTTCCAAATAGAATTTGATTAATAACAGTGCTTTTATTACTCAAACAGCATCTCTTGAAGTAAGCCATTCAACTTCTGAATTGCTCTAATTTATTTATTTCTATTAAATTTCATCTTAAGATCTCGAATCCTGATTTGGTTACCTAATGTTAGTAATCTGGCCTCAGACTTACTGGGCAAGTCACTTAACCTTGTCTGCCTCAGTGTCCTAACGTTATTATATAATAAGATATTTGTAAACCACTTTGAAAAACTTATAGGGATGCATAAATGTTAACTATTATGTCTAACTTTCTATCTTCTGATAATTTGAGAAGTATGTCACATCTACATCTTTATCTGGAATGCATATTCTGTGACAAACTGAAAGTCAAAGAAGGATGACTTTGCTATGTATGGGTATGCCATACCATAATGTTGCCTCCACCAATGTTGTACTCATAGACAAAAAGATCAAACATGACAGGGGGGCAGAACTCTAAAGGTAATACCTCTCTTTCAAGATGACACTGACCCATTAATGACTATTCTTTCCCTAGTTCACTTTTTACTATTCTATTTAAAAAATTTTCAAACCATACACTTACATACAGTCTTAAAACTCACAATCCTATCAGGTATGTATTTCAAGTATAGGAGGAAACAAATTCAAAGAGATTACATGGCTTGCCAATGGTCACAAAGCTAAGCTAGTATCTGAACCTAGGTCTCTTCTAACAAAAAACACATTGTTTTGTGCCTATGACTTTCTTACCACCATTATGATTCAAAAGAAATATGTGAAAGTCATAGTCCAGTTGTTAGATTGACCATTACATACACAACCAGCCTTTAAGTAGATGAAATATTACAAAGAACAGACTACCTATTCTCCATTTTCATTGAGAGAGTTAGGGGGAATGGAAAACGGTTTCTATTAGAGCAAGAATATTTTAGTTTTGGAACTTCTTGACAGGCAGAGTAATTAAAAAATCAGTAAAAGCTAGACAGGAAGTTGAGCAGAAAGGACAAAGTAATCCTGAACATAGGACAATGTTTAACTACTGTAAAACAGATTCTTGTAGAAAGTAGACAGTATCAAGTTTATCATCACTAGAATACCAGAGCTGTTTAGACATGCCTATTAACACAGAATCTCGTCAGCAAAATTCAACTTCAAATATAGTTCCCTTAGAGTGAGGTCTGATTGAAATAGATACTTCTGTAACTGATCACTTGGCTCAAATTTAAGCCTGTGGGTATTTTAAATATAGCAGAGCAGTATCACCAACTTGTAAATATACCTTAGTAAACAGATCATGCTACATTAAAGTCACAAATAGGTAAACAAGTTTGAAAATAACTTTAGCAAAGTATTATCTGGCAGTAAGTAACCCTAAAATTTCATTGGCTATGCTTTCTAATTCAGAATTGCTAAGAATCCAGATTAATGCACAAAGCATTATACATTATACCAGTCAATGTGTCTTTGAAATTACTTTGCACCATCTTATCCTCTGAAGACATCTGTGCAAGCACACAGAAGTAACTCTTTGGAACACTGTCCATTTATAAATAAAAATACTTAAACTTCTAGATTAGGATTACCAAACTGTTTAAATTTACTGTAAGGGGTTAAAAATCCAAGACGTTAAAAACATCACTATCACAATGACAAGTGAATGAGAAAGACTAGAATTCGTGGGTTGCCTCCCACTGTCCCTCTCCTCTCTGTTCCGTTGGAATTATGAACAGCAGATATAATCTAGTCAGAAATCTGATCCTCATACTGAAAAGTCCGTTGGATCCAGGCCCACCACTTCCTCAAAGTCATTTATTTAGCACAGGTTTAACTGTGATATCTGAATGCTTCACAAAGTCCTACAGTGATAGCTCACAGGATAGAGATGGCTAAGTTTTCTAAGGCTATTGTAGGTCAGGTGTAAGTTCTATTGGGTTCTACAACAGAAAGGTTTTCATACAGTCTAAGCAATAGATGATTTTTTCAAAGACCAACCTAGTTCAGAACAGAAAGGTTTATCAGATCACTAAATAATGAATTCTTTGGTCATGACAAACCCTAACAACAAACATTAAAGAAATATAAAATGGCCTTTGGTCCTAGGTTAACCCCTCATCCAACTCTGCTGAGTTAAAGGGGCAGGGAGGGCTTAACAGTTTTTAGACCACTTAAAAACAAACATTACCTTAATTACTGGTACTATAAACCTGCAACCTTGACCAGTGATCGAATGAACATTTTATTGCAAGAGCTGTGAGAAAAAGAAGTTGCAGCTAAATTGAAAGTCTGCTGACATTTCATGGAGAAAACACAGAAGTCAGTTGGATTAGGTTTTAATGTGCTTTCAAAGGCAAGGCAACAAGATTATTTCATGAGATATTTTGCCACCTCCTATTGAAGTACTACTCGGAATGTTCATTAGTAAAAAGACCACACTACCATGAGAATTATTTTAATTTATGACCAAGCATTTGTTACAGAGATAGAAGAGGTATGGATATTGTAAAAATAATTCATTAAGGCACTCCAAACAAAAATCCACAAATATTTTAATTTTCAGTAACTTAAATGCTGTGAGCATAGGGAGAAACAGCAAAAAAAATATATAGCTTAGGCTAAAAGAAGACAAAGCCCAAAGGCTTAAAATTTACAAAGAAACCTCATACCTATAATGCATATGGAATAAATATTTTCATTCTTAAGAATCAGGAGAGGTTCAACAAAATTAACAACAAATAACATTGTAAAAAAAATTAAAAATGACACTACCTCAAGACAAAAGTGACTGGCTTTGGATAGAGCACCTACAGAATAGTTGCCAGGCTACATCTCCCCAGGGGTTGTTTCCCAGGATGATGGCTGAGCTGTAAGCATTGGCATTCCCAAGTCTCAGGTTTAGGATCCTTTGCTATCTCCATCAGGCTCCGGGAGGAGACAGTAGTCAAGGTGATTGTGGTGGCCTGACTTGCCCTTACTGCCTCAAGGTCCCCTACAGCTTTACTAAGACTGACTTGCCAGTGTCCCAGGCAGCGATTGGTGGGGATGGCTGACCCCTTCTCCATAGGAGCTGACCCCCTGGG
Organism: Potorous gilbertii; assembly: GCA_028658325.1. NCBI lineage: Eukaryota > Metazoa > Chordata > Mammalia > Diprotodontia > Potoroidae > Potorous > Potorous gilbertii. Next base: position 166,785 of record JAQQSK010004197.1, read on the forward strand.
AAGATGACTGTGAAGGTTGGGCTGGAAGCAGGACCAGTGATCTGATTGTGCTATCACTCCCAGTTCCTGTGCCTATCTATAAGGAAAGACAAATAGCACTCAAGAAAACCAGACAGGAAGAACAGTGGGATTAAAACCTCTTATACAAAGAGGTTTGTGCTGGAGAAGACAATTGGGAGGGCACTGAAGGATCAATTTTCAATATTTCTAAAAGAGCACAGGATAATAGATATTTGGGGGGAAATAATAATGTAACTTCATCAAAACAGAAACACAGTAACTACCAATCAATATAATACTTCTTTTCCATTTTTTTTTTAGAATACCGTAGACTCCTAAATCCATTTATAATCACTTAAAGAGAGGAATAAATGAACAAAGCTCGGAAGACATGGGAAGGTATTCTTGCCTACACAGCAGAAGGACCAAATTCACTATATAAATAACCCAGTGGCTAGAAATATCAACAGATCAATATTCCATAGGGAGTGTGGGGGGGTGGGCAAGAATTATTTCTATATGGAGATACTATACCATTTACCCTATTTTCTAATAAGGTAAAGTATATTTTATTTCTTTTATATTGTCTCAAACTCCCTAAAAGAAAGGTATTTATTTCTTGAATTTATGAGATACAACCAGGATTTTCACAAAAAAATCATGTATTTATTTCATATATAAGTAACTGCACAGTACTCCTTCAGCTTTTAAATCCCAGAACATGCTTTGGTATTTTAAAGTGTTCCAACACACTGACAACTAAGAAACGAGGTAGGAACTTTAAACAGGGAAAAGGAGTAGGCCTTTAAAGTGTGCTGTTAATAGTTAAATTAAGAGTTTAATCCATTTGCTAACAGTGAGTCCTTTTCAAAATTTCCTCTATTCTTAACTAACATTCTTCCATTTAGTTTCTTTCCGGATGAAAAATTTCTGTATACAATATTCTGTCACTACATTAGATCAGGAACCAAGAGACTTTGGTTCTAATTAAGCTCCATAAACTATTCTGTGACCTTCTACATGTCATAACTTCTCTTTATGTTTCCTTAATATAATGATATACTGGACGTGGAAAGCTGTATCAGAGTCCCACTTTAACTCTCTTAACATTCTATGGGGTAGGAAAATCCGAGTTACAACAAATGGCAGCAAAGCGGGCAACAATGGTAATTTGGTTTTGACTGGAATATAAAAAGTAGCACCCAGGCTAGAAATATGCTGGATTCTTATTCAGGAATTAAATAGTACATTATACGCAGGAGCAGATGCAGAAAAGAACACAAAGCTATGTGAAAAAAATGACAATCTGCAAACTAGATTTTTCCTAAGTACTCAATTACTTAACTACTTTTTAAATAATAAGAATCTTCAAATTTAAGAACTGCTGGAACAGTAAAATATTAGAGTGCAGCCTCTGCTGATGGAATCAACTACTACAGCCTGGCTCAATTAGTACTGGAAATTTTAAGACTAAAAAAGGAATGAAATTCTGAGGGTACTCCTAAGTATAGGAAAAATAAATTACAATAAAAATGTTTGATGGGTATCTTATTTCAAGAAATATTCAATAAAAAAAGAGCTTGTAAAATATAGCATAAAAGTTAAAATTAAAAAAATTTAACTTACATATGATAATCTTACCCTTTGGCAGCCTATCAGAATTAATCCAATGCAAGAAAGAAGTTTAATTTATCAGTGGGTAAGAACTGAATTTAACAGGACTGAACTTTTTGACAGGAATTTAAAAAGATCAACAGTTGTGCATCAGAAGATTAAATCCTTTAATTTGTCTGAGTATTGTGAAAAAGAGAATGGGATCTGTCTTGTTAGAAAACCAAATTGTCTGTATCTATGACTATGTATGTCCTGAAGAGCATTCTATTAGCCTCAAGTGACTCAGAAAAACACTATGCACAGAGGGTACTGATTAATTCTTTCAATCAAGTATAGAATAGGAATGAAGAACCTTAAATACTCAACTTGTAGAGCAAACAAGTACTAAATTGTAATCTCCATTATTACTGGGATAATAAATTTATTCAAAGTATTTAGCAGCAATAATTTAAAAGGGCAAAAGATGTTGATAATAGGCCATAAAAATTAAATCCTCCAATCCAGTGATACCACTAATCAGAACATATCTCAAAGAGTGCAAAGAAAAAAGGACTTACACGTACAAAAGTATTTATAGAAGCTCTCTTTTTTGGTAGTAGCAAAGAACTGCAAACTAAGAGGTGCTCATCAATTGGGGAACAGTCAAAAAAAGTATGGTATTATGAACATAATGGAATACTACAGCGCTATAATAAATGAAGAAGATCCTTTCAGAGAAAATTGGAAGACTTGCATCAACAGATAGAATGAAATTACCAGAACCAGTATGATTTATTCAGCTACAAGACTATAAAAACTAACAACTTTGTAAGAATTCAGATGAATGAAATGACCAATCGTAATTCCAAAAAACTAATTTTGACACAAGTTCTCCAACTCATGACAGAGGGATGATGGACTCAATTTGCAACATTAAGCATATTCTTAATGTAACCAGATGTCCAATGTTTTGCTTGACTGTGAATTTTTAAAATAAAGCTACTTATTGTTTTTTTCCCAAAGGTTAAAGATGAGAAGAGGGAAAGAAGCTTTTTGATATAAAAGAAAATATTTTTCAAGTTTATAAAAATTTTACATACTTTATTGGAACTTCAGATGAATGCTGTGAGGTAAGGAATTTATCTCTAAGGTCCCTTGCAGCTCTAAATCTATAATTTGGAGAATAAGACTTAACATAAGTTGATTTCACCACAAAAACAAAATTAAAAATTTATCCTGGATGTTAAGGCCAGTAAGACAAATTCCAATTTATCTTTCCAACTTTCTTCCACCACTGATATTTTTTCACTAATAATCCACTCACCCTACAAACATTTCCCCTTTTGCTAATGTAGTTTCTCTCATCCTTGAACCCCTTTCTCCAAATTCTGCCTACATGAATTTTTTCCAAATAATGCCACTCTCCAGGCCTTATACTACAATGTTTCAAATAGTCACATTGTCCTAGAGATTTACCCTCAAATTGGCAGGTCTCCCTGCATACACAGCACTCCATGGCATATAACAGGCACAATACTATCCATAACGTCAGCAGGCTAAACTTGATTTTTCAGCTGGAGGAAACCATTCTGACCAGAGTTGAAGGATGCACCTTGAAAGTTAAGGGTGGATAAGCATAAGAAGCCAAAATGACATAATGAAACTTAAGATTATTCACAGGCTAAGGTGACACAGTTACTTTTGCCCATCTCCTTTATTTGGTGGGCAGCTCTGTTATGATAGAAAGGGCACTGAATTATAAAAAAGAAGTCAAAATGGGCTAAATGTTTGGCTTTGCTCTAAGACCTTGGTCAAGTCATTTAAGCTTGGCCTAAGTTTCATCTGTAACATGGTAATATTTGCACTCTGTATCTCAGTACTGTTACAAGGACCAAAATGCAAATGTGTATATAAAGTAATATATAAATGTCATGTTGTTATCAGTATTATTATTGTATATGGAAACTAAGTCCCAGAGATTAAGTAACTGACCTAAAACCACACAAAAAATTAGAGGCAGAGTAAGTACTCTCATAATAGCATATAGGCTGGACTGAAAAGAGCTGAGGAGAAGGAATGGGAATCATGGAAGCTAACTGTGGCTTGAGTCTGAGGTGGAAAGGTCCAGTAGACAAATGGTACCAAGCTCTAACAGAAATGGGGACCACTAAACTGTACACAAGGATCTCTATGGGCTGCATATTAAGAAAAGAAATTATACATTTACCTATTTCTTTTTCTTATTAATACACTAACATTAAAATCAGATGGGTTCAGGCTACACTTGGAAGTGTTCTGTCCAGAATGGTGTTTCCAGCTGCATGTCTGCCACTTCTGCAATAGGAAATTTGGAATCTACATCAAAAAGAGGCATAAAGTCTAGAGATGTATCAGCAGGGATGAAAACTGGTTAAGTCACAGTTTTAGTGCTCACTATGCCAAAGGCCATTAGTTGTGAATCAAACCTTGGGGTACACTATGTCAACTGCATCAGGGCTCATTTAAGGAAAAAAGCATACTAGATGGAAGCCTGGGGGAAGGCCCAGAATTAATGCTAGTTTCAAACGAAGAGTTTTAAATCAAATCCTTGATTTCTAAAAAGAAAAGGCAATAAAGCAGAAGTGACTAAAGGTAAGGCTAGCCAAAATGCAATAATCTTCAGACATGAGATGATTAGGGCCCAGAAAAGGCATAATAGGACTCCTAATAAATGTTTGTTGACTTAACTTTGAATTATTAGGAAGACTGGGCAAGTTCAGAAGTTACAAAGGAAAAACGGCCAGTTTAAATTTGGAAAGGATATCAAGGGTACCCATTAAGAAAGAGAATAAGGATAAAAACCATCTGCACCCACATTTTTCAAAATGGTAAGGATTGTGACACATAGGCAACTTTGTCAAAGTTGAAAGACAAACATTTGGAGATTCTGGTTTTTATATTTCACAGTGATAATTCTTGGAGCCAAATCTGTAATCATTGTAAGTAAAAAGTAAAGCAGTGCTACAGAGTGAATAGAGAGTCAGATAGGTATGGGTTTAAGTCTTGCTTTGGACACATAATGGCAAACTGACTTTGGGCAAGTCACTTAACCTCTCTGTGTCCCAGGCAATCTCTCTAAGATTGTAAATTATCAGAACTGGCAATCTGCATTATAGGAGTTTCCTAAACCAAAAAAAATCACAGATCTTATTCAAAAAAAAAATTGAGCTACAATAGAGTTGTCAGCAGCAGTATAATTAGAAAACCACAAATTAACATTATCTATGCTGTATTTTATTTGTTAAACCTTACATTTTAATCTGGTTCCCATGGCAAATGGTGGTTGTGGTGGCCAAACACTGAGTTTGACCTCTTTGGGTTACAAGATTACTGCACATACCCAGTAAAATCCATTATATAAATCAGAAATTAGAGGTTTTGAAGTGCTATAGATTGCCTATTTAGAAAAGGGGATCTGTAAGCATCTCAACAGCTCTTAACTCAGGGTTACTGAGGAATGTTATACTTTACAATAAAACATCATTACTATTTGGTAAATGCTGAACCATGTTATTCTTCACAGCAAATACTGATGTATAAATACAGACTCCAAACAAAGATTAAACTCAAAGTACATTCTTTATAGAGAATGTTTTGTTAACATAACAAACATATAGTACATAGCTGCACATGTAGTACTACAGACACTTGGTTTACTGAACCTGAAAGACATACTAAAACACTGCACAAAAACAACGCAATTTTATTTTGTTTAAATTCCATTACAATTAAGCAAACCTACTTATATTTATTAAGAAAGTATTAAGTAATTTTATCATTAGTTTTTTTAAACTGGAAATACATCAAACGGAAGTAATTTTTCTAACAAATTTTTGTTCTAAACTGAACTCGGAAAATTTTTCAATCCTCTAAGAGTTAAGAGTAATAACGGTTTAAGGAATGGTTGTGTGAAGTTTTAAAATGTCTTACATGAGAGGCTTTTCTTGAATGCACACTGCAGCTGACTACATTTCTACTTGAGAAAAGTTACTCAACACAAACCAGCAAGACGACATAAATTTTAAATTTTTACAGAAAAGGCTTGAGATCCTTTCCTTATTAACAAAGTCTCATACCCTCTATTTACCTGGATAATACTTTCCCAAACTCTTCCTTGCTTTTTTATTCACTGGCAGATAGAAAAACAAAGTGTTTGTCCTTCCTGATCTGATTTCACATTCCCTGGCTTTTTCTACTAATCTGAGAAAGGATGATAAGATGCAAGTCACTCAAAGACGTTAAGATCCCACTTCCTCATTTAGACCTTAAATACTGGAATGTTTAAGTTATTATAAAAATATAGTCTTATCTATTTATGATGTTAAATGCTTATCATAAGTAACAAGAACAATAAACACCCTGAGCCAAACTGAATTCATTTTATACTTATTAGGTGCATGTATGATATAGAGTGCACTAAAGATACAAAGATGAAATGAGGTATTCTGGCCTCAAGAAGCTTATAATCTAAACACACACTATAAACTAAACTACAAGTGCACAGGATGATCCAAATAGAATAATATGTAAAGTCTGAGAAGGCACAAATTAGAAATTAGTGACATCAAAAGCCACCTGGATCCAATGAGATCTCTTGTCCTCTAGACAAGAATCTCTGACTTTGCCTAGATGACCAATCTGAAGTTTTCTAAAAACTATTTGAGATTCAATTGCTTTAATAGGCCTAAAAAAGCAATTGCTACTTTTCAAGTGCTCTTGATACTGCAACTCCCCCTGCCACTTAACAACTTCTGTTCTGAGTTCACTTCACCACACTACATATGTAGAGAACGTAGGTTTGAAACCTACCCATGACATATAAGAAAGAAAGATCTTACCCCCTTGTAGATCAAAACCATTTTTGAGGTTAACTGGTTCTAAAGAGACATATCACAGAAAAAAATATGTATTACTAATAATGGCTTCAAACCTATCATTAGAGTACCTAGCATAGGAAAAACAAAAGTGATTAACTGCAGTCGTGTTTGATAGTCCTAGTAACTTACCCCAATCACTAGAAGTCTTTAAAGAAGACTCTACTGTAGCTCAGTGTAGGTACATGGAATCAAAAAAAGTGGTTTAGCATAATTTGTATTTTTGTTGATAGTTAAAGCTATACTATTTTGTGTTTCCCCTTCTATTTTTTTCTACCTACATTCATATTTTCTACTAAAGGCCATTTTAATTTCAATTTACTTAAACCCATCTCCACTGAGACTTGAGAAGCAAATCTGCTTCAATTTGCTTTTTTGGTTTTGGCCAATCCTCATTTCTCATCATCAAGGAATCACAGATCCTTACTTATATTTATCCATACTATATTCCCTTGCTTATGATTAATTTCAATAAAAAATAAAATAGGTAAAGAAAGCCATTTTAACACTAACAAAAATGTGTAATAAAGTAAGAAAAAACAATGGTTTGGGAGTCAGAGGACTTGGACTTAAAATCTGCCTCTGACTTACCTGTGCAGCCTTGGGCAAGTCACTTCGGGGCTTCAGTTTCCTCATCTATAAAATGAGGAGGCTGCGCTAGTTCTAGTGCAGTATCACTGGAATATCATGTAGCAGTAAGACTATAACATTTGTAGGTACTAAAGTAAGACCCAAGTTAGTGATGCTCACGTATCCCTAAGCCCCCTTATAATATTCACCTTTCTTTTCCCATCTCCCTAGATTGCCTTGAGTTTGATTCAGTCACTTGAACTATGATCTGATTTCAGTAGTGTCATACACCTAATCCCCTAAGAGACTTTAGATTGCCCTTCAATCAGCAGAAATAACAAAATCATGGTGGCAATGGCATAAACCATGTAAAACTATCTTGTTCAGTTCTCCACCCTGAGCAAAACCTTGGTGTTATCATGAAATAAAGGTAATCTCCCCAATTGTTCCAAAGGAACAGAAGTAATTGAAATAACACTCCCCCTTATTTGTGCAAGTATTTATTATCTCTCCCTCACACTGCCAGCTCCCCAATAATAAATAAAATAAAATGTCATTTCCCTACACTAGTCTCATCTATAAAATGAAAGGCCTGTACTATACCATTTCTAAGGTCTTTTCCACCCCAAATTCCTACAATTCAATCCTTAAATTTAGTAGTGATGAAGTCTATACTTTCAGTATCTTTTCCCTCATGGACACCCCTAGGGTTAAAAAAAAAGGAAGTTTTTTTTTTTTTTTAGAAATATCTAAGAAACTATACTTCTTTATATTTACTCTGTAATAAACCAAAAGGACTGTGTGCCTTTGCTCCTCTCCACCAACTATGGACATATCAAAAGTTAAAGTTGAATGAGCCCCGAAAACTAGCTCTCTCTGCACAGTGATGAGCATAAAAGGCTATTTAAACATTTTCTTAGCTTTTGTTAACAGTGTAAAATTTCTTTATCTTTCCAGTTTTCATGAATCTACATGAAAATTATTCTCAGGTTTCTTTTTAACATAATGTGAGTCTCTGCTTTAACTTGCTTTTAACAATTTTTCCCCCATAACAAAATTTCAGAACTTATGACATTTAACATTATTCTTAGGTTTCAATAAATTCTAATATGGAATAAAAAGAAATGTTATTCCCTTGCCCTACCCTTCCTCACTACTCAGCATCTACATCACCTACCTGCCCCACTTTCAAAATCAAAATTTCCTTAGAATGATCCAGTAAGGGTCAACAGCCTACTAAAGTAAAATTTTGAGACCATACACTGAGTAGACAAGGAAAAGAGGCTACAATAGCTGTATATACATTCTATTTATGAACACTAGAAATAGAAAAGGGAGTCAAGTCTGTACAAGGGAAAAATAAATGTAGCTACCAGACTAATACATCTTAGTAAAATGAGTGATAAATATTGAATTATTCTCTCCACTCAGTAAACAAAGGAGAAAAAGCCACTAGGAATGAAAAAAACATTGGATATGTCCTTTTCTGTTCATCCCTTTCTCCAATACCTATTTCAGAGTGTTTCCTAAGGGGGGGGGTAGGAGAAAAATACCTCTTTGGCAAAACACTTTCTTGAACTTCACTGCAGAAACAGGGTTTTGGCATATGGAGATCACATTTATATCACTACATATTTAGGAATTATTGCTGAACTGAATTAAACAGTATAGATAAGTTTTTCTAGATGCTCTAGGTAGTTTTTAGTTCACTTGGCAAGGGTTAAGAACAGCAATGTGAAGGTGAGGACACGTATGTGCCACACTGCATTTCTCTATATCTTATTTGGGGTGGGGAACAGCAACTATGTTCCAAGAAGTTTACAATTAAATCTGAAATTTTTTTTATTACAATTTACCAGCTCTCAATCTAGCCTTTCTCCCCTTAGCAAATGTTTTATAAAATAGACACTGAAGTACAGGAACATGATTTCTAAGTGATAGAAAGGGGGCATTTATTTCCTTTTTTACGTGAGGAACCTGAAAATACATAGTCTAAATTCATAGTCAAGTCCACTTCTCATCTGCCCACAAAGATTAAAGGAGGAAAGAAACAGTGAAGAAGGCAGAAGAATGCTGAGAGGGTGTCTCACTTTCCCACCAAGACCTACTTCTTTAAGTTAACCCTTTTCGCTCTAGTAAAAACAAAGTATGCTCTGCTTGGACAAGTCTCTGATGGCATTAAGATTGTTTCAGGAGAAATTAAGTGTGTTGGAGAATAACATTTCTCCTTATTTCATTCTCAAAATAGGCATAAAGTTTAGGCACAAACAAATCCACAAACCCACTGTGTATACTACAAAAAGATACTCTTTTCTCTTACTGTATCCAGGACAAAAACAAAACATCTTTTTAGCAATAGAATTTTTAAAAAATAAATACTTAACATTGCTTCCCTAGCCATTAAGTGGAGTATAGCATATAAGGTTAGTTTGGGCATATAACCTCTTTCCAATACATGATATTATTTCAATTCCCTTTCCTACCATTATAGGTATTTCTCAAAAACATTACTGAATCCCCATGAGCAATACTAGCTCAGGCTGTGCTATGTAGATGTTATTTATTTACTATTGCTTCATGAATACAGTAACAATGAAACACACTTATGATCAGGTTTTAGAGTCCCAGAAGTGACATACTAGTCTAGGAAAAATCTAACCTAAAGTAAGAGTTTTATATAAGAGAACTATTATTCTATTGGGTATAGCAGGTTTGGTACAGTTAGCTGGTGCAGTGGTTAGAGTGCTGACCCTGAAGTCAGGAGGCCCTGGATTCAAATCTCTCCTCAGATATTCCCTAATTGTGTGATCTTGGGCAAGTCACTTAACTCTATTTGCCTCAGTTTCCTCATCTGTAAAATGAGCTGGAGAAGGAAATGGAAAACCAATAGCTAGATGACTCAGCGGATAGAGCACTGGGCCTGGAATCATAAGACCTTAGTTCAAATCAGATTTCAGACACTCACTGTATGACCCTGGCTAAGTCACTTTAACCTGTTTGCCTTTATCCACTGGAGAAAAAAATGGCAAACCACGATATTATCTTTACCAAGAAAACCCCTTATGGAGTCACAAAGGGTTGGATGTGACTGAAATGAACGCACAAAAACGACAACAAAACAGCAGGTTTGCAACACAGCTGAGTACCACAAGAGGTATTCTGCATTTTTTTCTGAGCTGGGATTGGGTGACAGGTTGCTAAAGAAAAGGATTACGTGAAGGGGAAGAGAAAGGAAGGTATTAGAAAGTATATCTGGTGTATGTATTTATCAGAACTGGGCACAAATCTGACATATGAAAATCTACAGAATCTTGAAACACTGTTTCCACATACTTATTTAATGAGAACTTTGCAGACACTCTTCTGTTAAAGATCTGATAAATCAGATATCTAGAATAAAGTTTTGTTCTTTGTAGATATGAGGTAGCATGGTAAAACTGAAAGAGTACTTTCTGACACTGAATTTAGTGTCAAAGGACTTATGGGACCTTGGGCAAGTCACTTAACTTCCATGTGCCTTAGTCCAAGTTCTGTCTCTTACATTAGGCCTTTCCTGTTAGTGCTCAAATACTTTGCACTTACTTGGGTATATATACCTTTCTCTCCAATAGAATGTTAACTCCTTGAAAACAGGCTGTTTCATTTGTGTCACTGTATAGCCCCATTACCCTAACTTGTACTGAAGGGGTTTAACAAACACTTGTTGAATTGAATTCCATCAATCCACCAGGTCGGTAACATGCTGCTCTCGGACATACAAAGACAAAACTGAAACCTAAAGTTTATATGTGAATGGGAAAGAGAACGGATACATAGACAAATACAAAAGAGGCACAAGCAGCTGGGAGGAATCAATCAGTTAACCAACCAGAGTTGGACTAGGTCAGGGGTTCTTATGCTGGGATCCACAAGTAAATGGATCAATTTCAGAGGGTCTGTGAACTTTGATGGGTAAAAAAATTATAACTTTGTTTTTACTAACTTCTAACTGAAATGCAGGTTTTCTATCAATTATGTGTACAAACATTCTGAAGGGGACAAAACTGCCAAAGGGGTTGATAACACAAAAAAGTGAAGAAATCCTATTTAATGTCCCTTTCTAGGTATAAAAATCTATGAAATGAAGATTGAAGGATTTGAAGTCAAGAGTTCAAATCCAGGTTCTGCAAGTCACAACCTTCTCTAGGCTTGCTGATTCATCTAAAAGAGTAAGTTGGACTAGAAGGCCTTCAAGATCTGTTCTAGCTCTAAATCTGTGATGTTACCATAATAATCAAAACAAGTCTGGTGACCCACAGTTCCTATATGTCACTCAAGTGCCAAAGAATATACAAGTTCACTACCTTTCCCACATTTTTCATGCTATTTATTGGTTTCAGATTCTTAAAAAAAAACAAAACCAAAACCCACACACCTTTTAGAATAAAAGATATGAATAGTCCCATCTCACCATCATGCCCTTTTGTTAAATTTTCATCAGCACCAATAAATGTGCGGGTAAGTCAACTCCATCAAGGATAGTAGTTGCCTAGTTAATCATAATAGGTAAGTTTTAAGATCCAAAAAATGCTTTACATTTTATCTCAGTTGACCTTATGTTGATAATAAAGACAACAGCAGAGGCAGAGGTAAAACGTGGAGAACACCCTAGGAAAAATTTATGACCAAGGACAAAACGTTTTTTAAGTTTGCTACAAAACTTGATTAGAAATCAACAAATCACCATCATAACAGATTTCAGACTTAAAATTTTTTAAAAAAGCAGCAAAACTGAAGCTACATCAAATCACAGAACTTTTTGACAACTCTAGTAGATCAACTTCAACAATGTTTAAAAGGTTAGTTTCCCATCCTAACTACAAATTTTGCTTAGTTAGCTTACTAAAAAAAAAAAAAAATAACAAAAACAAAAAGTTAGCGCCTCGTTCTAACCATAGATTTTGAACAGCTTGCTTTTACTATCCAAAATCCATAGGTCCACAATCTTTAAACGAAAAATGAGCACAAATTTTCATTTTACTAAAGTAAATTTTGTGATTTTTCTTTCTAAGGAAGGACTTCATCTTTAAAAAAAGTTTAACCTCTCTCAGAATGAGCCTTAAGATACAAGTTATGTTCTTTTTGTTTTTCTTTTTAAAATAACCACAGTAACACTTTCATCAGGACAAAAGCAGAAGAGAAACATTTTGTCCAACTGCAAGTACTGGAGCCGTCCCACGCAGAGGCAGGACAAGGCTCGAACTTCGGTGGGCGCCAGACAAAACCGGGTCCCAACCCCGGCCTCGGCCCGCCTTAGGTGAGAGGTCAGTCAGCCAGAGAAAGGTAAGAGCTCCACCTACTGAAGCGCCCGCTCACTTCCTCAAGTACTTGGCACTCCTCCCCCGGCCTCCGGGTTCTCCTCCCCCCGCCCGCCTCTGACACCCGAATCTCCGGTCAGACCACGAGCTCCCTTTCCTGCCCAAGTTCATTACCGGGTGGGCCATTGCCCACAACTGCCTCTCGCCTGCCCGGGGTCGCGGCACATGCGGGGAGGCAACACCGACCGGCCGGGGCCCTGACCGACACCAGGAGAAGGCGGCCACGGCTCGCTCGCTGCCTCCGCCAGAAAACAGCCGGCGAGCCTTCCTCGCAGGGCGCTCCCGAGGCCTGGCCTCGGCCCAGGCCCAGGCCCCGCTCCCCGCCTCGGCCTCTAGTGTCTCCTCGCCCCGCGCCCGGGGCTGCTCCGGCCGCCGGGACCAAGCCGCCTTCCCTCCTTCCCCGCCATCGAGGCTGCTGCCCTCGGCCCAGAGGCAGAGCGAGGCACATCTCGCATTCGCCGCTCTCCTCCTTCTCCTCGCCGCCGTCCTCCCCTGAGGACTGCCCGGGCGCCCCTGCCTCACCCTTTCATCTTCCCCGCCTGCCGTGGCCGTCTTTACCGCCGATCCCGCCGCCGTCGCCGCCGCCGCACCCCGAGCCCGGGAGCGACCCTACTCCACACACCGGCCTCCGCCTCCTCAGCCGTTGCCGCCACCGCCTCCGGGCTGGAGGCCGGGCACGATTCGCTAGGGACAGCCGCGGCCTTCGAGGGCGTCTCAGGCCGCTGCCCTGGGGCTGGGGCTGCCGCCGCTCCTCCACATGTGCACACGGGGCCGCTCGCAGCGCTCCAGCCCGCCTGCCCGCCAGCCAGCCAAGACCCGCCGCCGCGCCGCCGTGACCTTTCACCCCGCCCCCTCCGCGTGCGCCGGCGCGCACGCAGCTTCGCGGCTCCCGCCCCCTCTCGCTCCCTCGCCTTCCTCTCTCCGCCCCAGCCTAGATCTCTTAGGAAACCGTCCACCTCCCGGATTGTACCATCCGCAGTCATCGCTCTTTCCCTTTACCCCCTCTGACGCCTTTCGTTGGGCTAGCCCGCCGGCCTAGGAGCGGAAGAAGCCGGATCTCTCTGACCCTCCCTCTCCCTTTCCTTCTTGCTGCTCCCTCTGAGACTGGATCAATCTAGCCCACCCCTGCTTTTCCCGGGCTTTTGGATTATTCCGCCTCCTTCTAGGTGACCTTCGAACTTTAATATCGCTCTGAATGACCTATTTGTCTCTGTTCTTTCATTATAAGATTATAATTAACGCGAAATAATGTGGGCCTATTAAAAAAAGTTAATAAAAACATTACATTCTGACACTGCGCCCACAACCCGAGCTTTGTCAGTCACGTGGCCTGCGCATCCCTAAGGACCGGGGTTATTAAAACCAGAACCAGCGGGATGGAATCCCCATCGCCATTTCCGTTCCTCGGAAAGAAACGTCATTTCCTTGGCAATACCCTTTGACCTCGTTCCCATTGTTCTCACACCCTATAAATGGGGAGAGGCTGTTTTCCTTTCCTTAAGACGTGTATCTTTCTGGACTGGCAAAAACAATAACAGGGGATCCAAACAGTAAGAAAGTGAGTTTCTAAAGCTATCCTAGTAAAAAGAGCAATTCCCGAGATGCAATGCGCCTTGGGGAGGTGAGTTGAGAGAAGGGGTGGGGCTTAGGGAATCACTTGACTCGCGAGGCCCCGCCCCCTCCGCCGCTGCTCCTGGAATCGCTGAGGTCCGCAGTGACAGAGCTGAAGGACTTCTCTCCGTCCCGCTGCTCGCCCAGTTCTCGGTAGCTCGCGCCGCAGTAGGTGAGCCCCGGGCGGAGGGAGGGCGGACTGGCGGGCGGGCAGACGCGTCGAGCGCGGCCTTGGCCGGGCTGGCACCGGAGGGAGGTCGTTCCGTCCCGGCGAGGGGCTTCTATCTCAGCCTCGCGGACAGTCCTCCCTCCGTGGCCGCCGCAGCCCTGCTCGGGCCGTCTCGATATCGGGCGGAGGCGAGTGCGGCCGGCCGTTATGAGCCTTCGTTGGGGACCCGGGACCTGCGGCGGGGCACAGGGGGTCTGCTGTCCGGGGGAGCCCCCTGGCCCTGGGAGGGACGGGGGCCGGCTCAGTCCCTGAAGCTGCCCGCGCCTCCGAGCCTGCTCCCAGGGCTTTAACCCTGTGTCGAAGAGTCGAGGAAGACGGGGCCGGGCGGAATGTGGAGTCGTTTGAAATGCAAACCTTTCATTTTCCTGCCTTGAAAACTAGAGCACAATTTATATGCATTTCAGTATATACGTACGTGTGTTTGTAGATATATGTCCGCATGTGTTTGTACGTGTAGGACATACCTTATGTATAACATTAAAACTGCATGCTTAAATAGGTAGTGATGCGTCAGACCAGATGGGATGGGGAGGAGTTGAAGAACATGGTATTGCAGCATCTTGGTCTGTAGGAGGCCCTTGTCAACCCATGGGGAAGTGGATTGCCATTGATTTATCTTGAATCAGAAAAGGAAGGCAATACTCATTTTCTGGGGCGATGATTAGAATATAAACCAAATATTTATTAAAACAGTAGTGTTACTTAATTCTAGGTTATATGCCTATGTTGCCTCCTTCCTATCTTGGGCCCTTCTGGTGTGTTGGCGTTTTGGTTTTTTTTAAGTTCCTAGATATTTTTACAGATCGTTTTTCTTCCTCCTCCCTCTAGCCCTCTGATTTGATCCAGACCTTATCTGAAAGGAATCAGACTTAGGATGGGTTGGAGGTTTTTTTCGGGCGAGGGAGAGAGAAGAAAGGGAGGGGAATGCGTTTTTTTGTTTTCGTAATTTGTATATAACCTCAGTCACCTTTCCTTTGGATTTCCGAGCTGTAAAATTTCAGGCTACCTAGTTTGGTTGTCAGGGTTGGTATTTTGTAAAGCTACAGAAATTCAAAGCATTTTATTGACAAAACACAAGCAACCGTCCTTTCTTAAGGACTAGGAATTTTGTGCTGCTGGTGGTACTGCTGCCTCATTTGAATAAATGTTATTCCCCAAACAGTGCTTCCTTAGCTCTGGGTATGTTTTAGTTTGGAGATAAGCTGTGTCCATTATATATAGCAAACTTAAGACAGTACCTTGAATTTCCCCCTCCCTTACCAACATAAGCTGTGCTATGGAAATGACTCATTTGATTTTGAAGTTTAGAACATGATAAATTTTCTTATTTAAACGTAACCTAAGAACAGATGTGCAAGAAAATAGGAAAAAACACATATGTAGAATTTAACTTAGATAGATACCGTTTTATTAAATCAAAAAGAAGAAAAAACTTGCCATGTTGAATAATCAGGTTCCACAAAAGAGTTAAAAGGTTTGATCTGATCCCCTCTGTTATCCACCACCCCCACCCCCGCCAAGTTTTCAACTCTATATTCCCTGGCTGTGTACCTGACACATTGTTAGATTAGATCTATAATCTCCCACATCTTGGGAACTCTCCTGGAGAAGAAACTTCCTCCACCTACGTAGGTGGACAGCTCTCTGACAATATGCATTTATTTGACTCACGAAGCAAGGGGGATACAAAGAGAAATAAAAGATGGTCAGTTCCTGCCCTCGGGAAGCTCACAATCTGTTGGAGGAGACATCTAGCAAACAAATATATACAAACAAGTTATATGCAAGATAAATAGGAAATTTACGGAGGGTAGATACTAGAATTAAGAAGGTCAGGGAAAGGCTTCTTAAAGAAAACGGAATTTTAATTGAGACTTAAAGGAAACCTGGGAGGCTGAGATGAGGGCTGGAATTCCAAGCATTTGGAAAGCCTAGAAAATTGAATGGGAACTGAGAGATGGAGTGTCTTGGGGAACAAGTAAAGAGATTATTGGCTTTGGATCAAAGAGGTTGTTCAGGAGGAGGGGTAAAGTGTAAGAAGACTCAAATGGTAGGCTATGAGCAGCTTTGAATGCCAAACATAGAGTTTTGTATTTGATCCTTGAGGTGATTGGGAGCCACTGGAGTTTATTGAGTATGGCAGTGACATGGTCAACCTGGACTTGGCAGCGGAGGATATATTGGATTGGAGAAAAACTTGTGATAGACAGGTCCACCAGCGGGCTATTATTGCAATTGTCCAGGTCTGAGATGTTAGGAGATGAAGTTCTACACTGTGGTAGAGTCAGGAGAGAAGGAGGGAATATCAAAGAGATACTGCAAAGGTGAAATCAGCAGGCCTTGGCAACAGCATAGAAGTGAGCATGGCAAGAAAGTCAAGGATGACACCTAGGTCATGGGCAACTGGGAGAGTGAATGTGCCTGACATTGATAGGGAAGTGGGGATGGAGGGCGTGTTTGAGAAAATGGTGAGTTCAGTTTTAAACATGTTGAGTTTAAGATAGACATTCAGTTCAAGATGTCTGTAAGGCAGTTGGAGATGCTAGACTCAAGTCAGTGGAGAAGGTAGCCCTGGATAAATAGAGATGATAGTTAAATCCATGGGAGCTGAGATCACTAAGTGAAGCCCATAGGTGTGGAGTTTTAGACTTACCTGTTACTTGACTGTGGCCAGATCTCCAGTTAAGTGTCAGCAACAGTACTTGAACACTAGTGTTCTTCACTCTTAATATCAGTCCTCCTTCCATAATGGCAAATTCCCTTTCAGTTTGATGACATGTACTGACAAGTAAAATTAGTGCCCTAACTTCTATAACCAAACTTCCCTCAGGTATGAAAAGGACTCTTCTGGTATGTGCCAGAGATAGAACCTACAATTAGAGAGTCTCCCCTGACCTCTAAATAGAGGACAAAAAAAATCCCGTCATATCCAGGGAAGTGTTATCATTGCCCAATTGAATCTCCACCAAAAAACCTCAAGATTTCTGAAAAGTCTGAGGCAATGCAGAGTGAGACAAAAGCAATATGACCAGAAAAGCTATTCCAATCTGCTGATGTCATTAGGATTATATATAATGTTTGTTGTGTTAAATTTAATTAGGATAGAGGAATAAAAGAAAATATTTTAAATCAGCATGATTAACTCACTGCAGTTGAGAACTTCTGAGTTAGAGATCCACCAGTCTCAGCCTCACACCCAGCAGAGATTGCTGGTGTACATCACTGACCCAGCCATACAACTCTTTTTATAGACCAGTATTTATGTGACCTGAGGGTACCATGATACATACGGCTACATAGGTTTTCGTATTGCTGACCAAAAGATACTTTTCAACTGATTAGTATTTTACTAGGAGAAGTATTTAGATAAGTGCACACATTTCCACACAAAATCTCTCTTCCAGTGAAATTCTGTATAACTCAGTTGTGATCCATTTTGGCAGTTTTTTTGTGAGCCAGTTCTATTATGTGTTATTCAATCGATAGGATCATAGATTTAGAGTTTATGGTTGTTTAGTTGATCAGTCAGGTCTTACTCTTGGAGTTGTAGATTTGGAAGGTATCTTATTTTCTCCCTTCTCAGTTTACAGATGAAATAATTGGTGCCTGGAGGGAATTATGACTTGCTCAAGGTCACATACAAGGTGTCTGGGGGAAGGGGAGGAATACTTTAATGCACATGAGGTGAACAGCCTAGTATTAGAATTAACATTAACAGTTGCCAGAGATTTCATAGGTTAGGTGTAGCTGTGCTGATTGTACCTTTGGGAGGGGTGGTTTGACTTGATTTTCTAGAAGTTGAATCATCTACCTTTTCTCACCTTGTAATATGTAGCTTGCTTTGTAAAACAATTGATTGGCAATAGGGGTGTGGAACTTCTGAACTGGAATCTGAGCTTTTCTTTGTGATAAGCTAACTGGAATGGAACCATGCCCTGGACTAAACTAACTGGATATTCCAAGTACTTAGAGTTAACATGCTTTTTCTAATTAGAATTCAAACCACTTTCCATATGGAGTTTCATAAGTCTTCATGATATTTCTGCCAAATTAATTGTACAAGAAAATCCAGGTTGGTCATTTCTTACAATAATAGTGATGGTAATCATGATTGTGTGATACATTTTTTATGTTAGGAACAGAAAGTTTATTGTCACTAATTGAAACAATTGCACCTGTAATTGGAGGATAAAACACCAAAGACTATATACCAACTGTTAGCCCACAAATGTATCAGCTTGAACCTGAAAATACTATAAAAATATGCTAGCTCAGAGCTATTAGAACTCCTTTCTGGGTGTTTTGCTATTTCGATATTAACTAAGAGTACTATCAAATATTGACTTGGCTATTGGGTGAGCTTAGTAGAAACATTTTGAAAATCTATAATACAATCTCTGCTGCTATTTGAGATGGGATGGGGAAAATTAATCAAAAATAAAAACTTATACATACTCAAACAATAACAACCTCAGTACAAAATGTCAAATTATCAAGCCATTTGTTTGGGGAAAATAAGATTGTTAACCAGTGAAAATAACACATGGGACTTAAAATCAAGAGAGCTGAGTTTGAATCCCAGCGATGCTCATGTGTGACCTTACATGATTCACTTTAACCTCTGCGAGCGTCAACCCCTCATCTGTAAAATGGAGAATACTATATTTGGGGATCAAATAATGTGTAAAAAGCATATTAAATGTTATATTAATATTGGTTATTATTCCTTGGAAGCTTGAGTCACCTGTACCTCATCTATATTTGACAGTTGGCATTTTAGGATTCTCTGAAACTGAAAAATGGGTATGGTCTCCAAGGGAAGTCAGGACCTTCAACTTCCAGTGGTTTATTTTTGCTTTAAACACTGAGTCATAGAAGAATTTTGAATTAAACCACTTGGGGGAAAGGGAAGTGGGACAGACACATGTATACATATGTACATATGCATGAATTCCCTCCTTTGTTTATATATACGTAGCAAAAAAACTAAAGCAAAAAAAAAAAAACCAAACCCTGAGAATATCATTGTAAAACAAGTTTTCTGGATAACTTTGAAAAATGCTACCTGGACATTTTACAAAAGTGGGTCTTTATGGTTTGGAGTAAAAAAAAAACACTGTGTTCTGAGCACTCTGTTGGGCAGTAAGAAAAAAATAAACTTTAAGTTAAAATTTACTATCTCCTGGAGCATTTTTTAAAGTCATTTTTATCCTCACAACCACCATATGAGTTACATACATAAGGAAAATTAAATACTTGAACCCAACTAGATTTTTCCATTTCCTATAAAAGAATTAGTCTATCTGGGTTTTTTATATTTTTTCTTTTGGCTTGGAAAATTTTTGAATTTAGCCCAAATGTTAGTTTAAATGAAGTGTCACATGTTTGTGTTTCACTGTACTCCTGAGAAAAGTATTAGTAATTTACTCTACTAAAAGCAATTTTTGGTATTCTCTACTATGGTAGACAAAAATTAAAGGAACAACCTACTCTTAAGGAGTTTGCAATTCTTCTGGGGGGAACAGCATGTACACAGATAAGGAAATACACAATAGTATATAAAATAAGATATTGGAGTAGAGGAATCCTGCATACTTTGGAGCCGCCTCAAAATAGACTTTGTGTAAGAATTGGCACTGGTGCTGAGCTGTTAAGGAAACTGAGAGGTTTAAGAATCTAAGGGAGAAGAGCATACAACTTTCTGTAGGGGACAGAGGGAGGGCTAGTTTTAGAGTCAGTAGATCTGGGCAAATGACCTTAGGGAAATGTCTATGTATGTTATTTATTTTCTTAAACGCTTCTCAATTACATTTTGCCCCAGCTGTATGCTGGATCCTGTGATACACTCAAAACTCACACACATGCACACATATTTAAAGCTTTGAAAATTATGTTCAAATGAAGTATGATTATTAACCTCTGATCTTTTCTGTAAACACATTTTGAAATGATAAATAACTCGTACTTTTGTGTGTTAAATATTTTTCATCTAGAATATATTTCCTAGCTTGGACTCATCTTTCATTCCTAACTAATGGAAAGTTTCAAAATTACTCCTTAGCCTTAGGAAGCTGTCCCTTTTTCATTGTAACCTAACTTTGATGAATAGCATTAAAATAAAATTAAAAGACAGGCTCATCTAGACTACTTCACGTTCTTTTCCCAGGTTTTTCTAGAGCTCTTTTTATTTGGATACCTAATATATGTCAGAACTCTCCACCACCATCCTCAAGAGAGCATAAGCTCCTAAAGGCGGGTACTATCCTTTAAAAATCTTCACTGTATTTCACTGCATTTATGTAATAGAAATTTAAACTTTTCTTGGCTTGAACTGTTCATGTTTTAAAATGTTTTGAAGTGGCCATTTTTATGAAACCATTATGCTTAACGCTACCAGACTAAGCTTCTTAGCATATCCTTTTCATCATTTCGTTTTCCTCTTGGACAGTCTCTAGAATAACAGTTGGTACTTGATTGGTGTTTTAAAGTTGTCAAAATGTTTTTGTGCAATATCTCATTTGATCCTCAAAAACAATATTGTCAGGTTAGTACAAGTATTATACCCATTTTACAGATGACATAAAAAAGGCACAAGTAGTAAGAGGCAGAGAATCCAGCATTCTTTTAATTGCACCAGGCATTTGAGTTTCAGGATTTCTAGGCTCTGTAATTTGCTCCCAGAAAACTAATCTAGCATTATTTCCTTATATTTTCTAGTATGTAATTTCTTCCCCAATGAGCTGGTCTGTTCGTTGGTCCAATGGCCAGGCTGTAACCCTGAGCTATGGCTTTCGCAGTGTTCTGTGTCTCAGATACCCCTTCTTTCTTTCCAAATTCTCTACATTCTTATAACTCCAGTTTCTGCCTCATGTACTCAGGAAGCATTTTATCTTCAGCAGCCTTCTCAACTGCTGCTGTGCTTCAGGAATCAGAAAATGTCCACGTTCAAAGAGAATCTTGAAGATGATCTAATTTAACCTAATTTTTACATGGGAAGAAACTGAGGTAGCCAGAGGCAGATCGAGGTCACAAGGGATAGAGAGACACTGTCTTTGCTTCAGAAGACAAAGGAGGGCAGACCCTCACCAGCTGTGTGACCTCAGAAGTCTCACCAAACTTTGTCAGCTTCATCGCCTTGGAACTATGAATTCGGGGATTTATATTCAATAGCCTCTAAGACTTCATCTCTCACTAAACCAGCTCTTCCAACTTGGGCCCCTCAACTTCTTTTATGTCCAATTTTCCCATCTCTAAAAGAGAGATAATGATTCCATTGATGAGGTTGCAGATTAATTGGGAATATTGGATAATGGTATGTTATATTTGAAACCTATTTGGTTTTCAACAAATAATGTAATAATGTTAAAAATATTGACTGCAATAACTGCATATTGAGGGGCAGCTAGGTGTAGGGGAGCTGCCTCTAATACATGGGAGCTTTTAATTTGCCCTGGACAAGTCATTTCCTTTCTCCATACCAAGACACCTCCTTCCCTGAGGTTCCAAGTTGTAGGGAAGGTGTAGACCTTCTTTGAGTGAGGGAGTTTCCTCTTTGGATTGGATTCCCTCTCCTAAAGAAATTCCAGTTCCAGTCCCTCTCCCTATGGGTGCATCTCATTGAATCAAAGAGTTCTTCTTCAGAATATCAAATCAATGACTTTTCTTAAGTTTCTGTAACACTAGACAACCATGTTAGGAGCTGCAGAGTTGAGTAGAATAAAGAAGCCTCTCTTCCTTCAAGGAGATTACTGTCTAGTTGAAGAGAATAAGACACATACTGAGAAGATAGCTAATTTAGGCCAATTAATTGTCCTCATCAAATGTGACTTCCCAGTTTTCACTGGTTCTACAGAGTAATATGATTGTTCAGTGCACTGTAGATACAAAGTGTTATTATGCAGAAAGATGGCAAAGGATAGAGCCCTTGCTCTAGTTCAGATCTGTCTTCATACACCTAATGGCTCTGTGACCTTGGGTGAGTCATTTAACCGCGGCTTGCCTCAATTTCCTCAATTGTGAAATGAGAAGAAAAACAGCGCTTCCCAGGATTGTTGTATCAGATGAGCTATTTATCAAGCCTGCACACACTGTAGGTGCTGTATAAATGCAATTATTACCAGACACAGACTAAGTTGCCAAACTTAAAATGAATGAGGAAACAGATAAATAGCAGTTCAATACTACTTTCTGCCTGTGTGATCGTGCCCAGTTGCCTTTGCTGGAAAGTGCCAGAGACACTTTCTTAAAGTGTCTTTCTTAAAGCAAAGATTCTTGTGATCCAGGCAGTCTAGAAACCTTTATAAGGAAAAAAAAAGTTTTTTGAGTGAATGAAATACGTAGGATTTATAAAGGAAACTTTTATTGAAGTATAATTATTAACAGCATTTTAAGTTTATGGACCCCAAGTTAAGAACACTTGGACTAGATTATCTCCAGGGCCCCTTCCATCTCTCTGTGGTTCTTTGCTGCTTCAAATTGTTAAAAGAATTGCAAGGACAAATAAGTATTAGTTCATTAGACAATAAGATAGAGTTCATTCAACCAGCTTTTGCTAAGTGACTGTTGTGTGCTATTCCCATTGAAAGCCCTAAGGGAGATTCCAAAGGTCTTTATAATACAGAGTATTTACCTTGCTGTAAGATTTACAAAGCTCTTTACTGATCCTCACCTCTACCCTAGGAGGTAGGGTACTATTTTTATTCCAATTTTACTGATGATGAAACCGAATCCTGAGGAGTTTAAATTTAAGCCCAGGGTCACACATCTGATAAGTGTCCGAGGCATGACAAATCAAATCAGAGTGTGCCTGATTCCAGATCGAGCATTCTATGCACTGCACCACCCAGCTTGGAGGAGGTAGCCAACTGCCACCTTATAACTGCATGTGATTCTAATTGTGAATTTTTCTCCTTTGCAACTTCCATCCATTACTTGTAGGTCTGCCCCGTATAGACAACCTGACTCAAATGCCCTCTTCTACATGACAGCTGTTCAAATATTTGTATCCTTAACATGTCCCCTCCCCTGTTGATTGTAGCCCAAAGTAAACAACCCCAGTTCCTCTACATGCTTTCCCATTGCCTATCACGACTGCTCTCCTCTGGAGGCACTCATTACCGCTCATTATTGCCCTCCTTAAATTGCGCTTCCCAAACATGCGTACGATGCTTCCTATGTAGTCTGAAGGGCAGACCATCACCTCCCCATTCCTTGAAACTATTCCAACGAATACATAAATGGCTGGCCTTTTAGGCTGTGGTATCACTGCTGACTCAATTTGTGGTCCAAAAACCTCTCAGATCTTTTTCAGACAAACTACTGTCTAAGTATTCCCCACCTATCATGTATTTGTGAAATTGTTTTTTTGAGCCAAGTGTAAGACTTTTACATTATCCTTGTCAAATTTTATTTTATTAGAATCAGAGTGTTCTGTGCTACCTTTTGGGTCCTAAGTTTGTCTTCCTGGGAGTTAGCTGTCCCCAGCATTGTGTCCATCTGCATATTTGTTGAGCAGTCACCTTGTATGTCTCTTTGGGTATGTTAACTAATTATGTTAACTAGTTTAGATATGGGAATGTTCTTCTGGAACTTTTCAGTGGAAGTAACCTTGGAGCACTGGAGACAAATGAGACAAACCAATCAATTATGAATCCATCCAATTGTTTTATTATCTAGGCCTTATCTGTCTACCTTTTTCACATGAATAGTGTGAAGTATTTTATCTTTTTTGTTTAAATCAAAGTAAACCTCTTGAGCAATTCTCTGATATATTGCAAATTCTGAGGGAATTTAGTGTCAGCGTGTATAGTAGAAAGAGTTTTGAACTGGATGTTAGGAGTTTAAGTCCGAATTCTGTCATTCACTCATATTACCTTATACAGGTAATGCTCTCTTGCTAAATTTCATTTTCCTCAGGTGAAAAATGAGTTTTCTTTTCTTGTCCCCTTGGCTAATTTATTCTCTGCCAATCTCCCTCTCTCTCTCTCTTTCTTTCTCTCTCTCTTTCTCTTGCTCTCACTCTCTCTCAATGATATTTACCATATTTCTAAAATCCAGCCTTGATCTCTTTAACAGACTTCATATTTTCATTTTTCTCGCACCCCAAGTTTGACCTGTCCAGACTTTAAGATGTGAGAACTACCATCTCTATGGGCCCAGGTAATTACCAATAGGATGAAATTGGAGGTTCCACAAATACCAAGCACAATTTCTGTCAAGAATAGTAAATTCATAAACTGTGGGTTTTGTTTTGATTCTTTGGAACTTGACCTATGGGAATTACACTGTAACTTGACTTAGAAAATCATTTGCCTGGGGAAATAAATATACTTCACCTTGGTCAATTTCACCTCTATTTTATAAACTTTTATCAAGTATTGTTTCATTTGTTTTATTTGTAACCAGTGTCTGTCACATAATAATAAATACATGTTGATTAAGTCTACTACATTTTGTAAAGTCTCAGGTTCTCCCAAGCTGCTATATAACATATGAAACTGGGCACTTGAATGATCTCAGTGTTTTTTACAATTGTTTGGTTATTTCAAGCATGCTAGATTTTAAAAAAAAAATCATCCAAGTAATTACATGGATTCTTTGTTTTGTATATATAAATACAATCTTAGGTTATTATTAGGATATTAACATTTAAAATGACAGAAGAAATTAAAACATAAATACCAGATTTTTTTTTAAGTTGATAGAATCAGAGAGTTAAATTTGGAAAGGGTCTTGGAGATAATCTAGTCCAAAAATTCTTAACTTGGAGTCCATGAACTTAAAACATTTAAGTTTAACTTTTTTAAGTCTGGTAAGCCATTGAGAAATGATTTTTGCCCTTGAGGCATAGAGACTGTTTCACAAGTTTGACCTAGGTCACCTGATTCCTAATCATATGACAGGATTCTTATCAGGAAATGTGTAGATTTGGGTAAGTAGAATTTCTGTAGACTTTTAAAATTGTGTTTTAGATTTGTTTCCCTCAAATTAAGTATGGTTTCAAATAAAAATATATTTAGAAGAAAGAGAAGTCAGCAATTATTTTAATACAGTATTTCATCCTTTTTTAAAAAGCATTGCAAAATTAAGAGCTGTAAGATTAATAGCTGCACTACTAAATAATTTCTTGTAGATTACGGTTTCATTCTAATATCATGCATGGCTTTGTTAAAAGATTGTGGTAGCAATTAATAGCTTCAGTTAATCCATTGAAATCTACTGCGCATTAAGATATACAGCTGTTTTTGGACAGAACACTTTTTTGTGTTATACTTTAACTAGTTTCCTTGCTAAATATCCTTTTATAATAAAAACAAACATTTCTTCTTAAACAATATTGACTTTGCCTCTCTGAAGTGTATGACCGTCTCCAAGGTAATATTTAACCCTTGAGTTTCTTGACTCATTTCTCTTTCCCTGCTTGAGAACTGCGTTTCTGTAGATCATCCTGGATTTTTGGCATTTTTATTAGTATTGAAAAGATCTTTTTTCTTTCTATAAACATATTGTGTATGACCTATCATAAATGCTGATCTATTCAACATTACACTTTTTTTCTCTTTAACCTTTTTTGTAAAAATTAAAACAGCCTACTTTAAGAGACAAGCTTATTTTTAGAGAGTGAAGGGAGAGAGACATCAGGTCTTTTTTTACCAGTCCAGAAGTGCAGTAGAAACAGCCCAACCCCACTCCTAATTATCATGTGAGGTTTAACCTTGGTCCAATTCACCCCTTCTTCGGAATCCTTTTTCTCCTTCTCCCTGTGTAACTGGCACACCTCCTTTTTCATGACCTGCTCCACAGGTCATCCCTGGAAACATGCTTTAGCCCACTTAGAACCACCATTGACACAATGCCCGATTCCTCAGAGATCGTGGTGTTCTAAGACTCAGCAATATAACATCTCTTGGACGATATTTGTATTTAAGAAACAGGTCTTTTTTCTGATAGGTTCATTAAAATCACTGCACAGTTTCACAAATGCAATCCAGCCTCTTTGAGTATTCAGTAATCCCTAAAGAAAAAACCTATATGAAAAATGCCAATAGGCAGAATATGAAGAGTAGTTAGATGATCAGTCCTTTTGAGTTCAAATTTCATTACGTACTTTAGGAAATGTGTGCCATAAAGAGATAGCCTAAAAGCTGAATTGAACCCCTCTTCTGACACATACTGCTTGTAGAGCCCTGGGCAAATCACTTAAGCTGTCAGTGCTCCAGATAACAGGACACTCTGAAAGCTCAAAGTTGCCGAGTCTGATATTGGTAAAGGAAATTTCTTCATCTAGGAATTCACTTTGCCAGTGAAATCACAGGTCCAGCCCTCCGCACCCTACACCCCCTTCACAAGTAGAGTTGTGTAAATGTAGAAAAAAAATATGTAGAAAGTTAAAATATGATCTGTGCATAGCCTTTAGTTAAGGGTAAATGTCAACATTGCTATAAATCAGCTTTTGAGATAATTAATAATCTTTAAAAAATAAACAATGTCATGCCATTTTGGGGAAGAGGAAAAGAGGAAGGTGGGGGAGAAAATTTAGAACTCAAAAGCTTGTGGAACTTAATGTTATAAACTCATAATAATTTTTTTTTAGAAAGAGAAGGAAAAAATAAACAATAGCACTATGCAGTTAGAATTTATTAAAACGTCAGTTTCTTCAAGTAGGAATTATTTGTTACTTTTTAAAAATGTGTATCTCCAGCCCTTGATGTGGTTCCTGGCACATAGTAGGAACTGTTATACACAGTAGGAACATGGAAATGCTTGTTGAATTCAGTTACTTATGGAGACCTTTACATGAGCCATGTAACATAATCCCATAATTTAACACATTGGTTGTTAAATAAATGTTTGTCATAGTGATGAAAGACTTGTTTTAAACCCAATTTTACCAAGAGGTTAGGTGTAAGGGGATATCATATGGTAAAGAATCCAAATTAGGGATCACTTTACCCACATAAGTAAAGCCTAATCCAGATTAACATGTATTTGGTAAATGTTTAAACAAAATAAGTAAAAATTCAGTACAATGTAGATAATGGTCTTTTGTGGTTTTCTAAATCAACATGCCTGGATTTTAACACCATTGTCTTAAACTATCTGGGACTGGACTGCCTTTAGTTTATTGTCTCAAGCTATGGATCAAAGGCTGTAAGTGAAATACTCAGGTTCCACAGGAGACGGTTAATTAATTTTTAATACACAAAGATTCTAATAAGGGATTAAGGCCTTATTAATAAATTTATGTATAAATATACATGTATATTCTACAGCAAACAATATTGAATCATTTCTATTCCTCAGGGTAAAGGATAGCACTTGCGGTTACAGAATTCTAAAAAGCAAAATTAGAGCCTTAAACACATAAGAAGGGAAGTTATAGAGACCACAGACACTACAAAATGAAATACATCAAACATTGTCTTAACAGGCTCTCTAACAGACTGGACCTAGGTCTCCTGCCTCAGAGTCCGATTTGAATTTCTCTCTATCCAGTTTTTAATCATTAAGTGATCCTTGGCAGATCACCTTTCTAATCTAAATTTTCCCCAAAGCACATCCTTCTACTTCTTTACCTCCTAAGAATTTTAAATATCTAGAAAGCATTTTGAGCTATTTGTTATAAATTGCCATTATTGTTCATTTATTTTCTATACTCATATTCCCCTCAGGTAATTTTTCTGATATGCAACTTTAACTGAAATGTCTATATTTATATTTTAAAGCGTATATATATATATATATATAGAGAGAGAGAGAGAGAGAGAGAGAGAGAGAGAGAGGGAGGGAGGGAGGGAGGGAGGAAGAAGGCATATACCCTTAAAACACATATATTCTTCTATACTAGGAATTCTTGTAGTTATTGGAAAAGGAAGTTGAGTTTGGAAATTCACCGTTTGAATGACTTGTAGTTTCTGTGTCTAGTCATGAGGTCCTGATGGTACATCCTGTTTTTCTTCAACTGCCGCTTTAATACGATCATAGATTTGTTGGGAGAAAGGTTTTTGGAGGTCCTGTAGTCTAGAGACTTCAAACTCAAGGTCCACGCAACTCCCAGGTGCTGCCTGAACCAGATTATAATTGAGAAATGTTTAACAAAATAAATGAGAATAAAATGTAATACAACCTAAATCATGTTAATTCATGGTTTTCTTAGTTAATATGCAGCATTCAGGGATCCTTTTCTATTTCAACTTGACATTGTCTTTATGTCACTTAATTTGTAAGAAAATTGCCTTACATGTTCTGTGTCACCTGGGCAGTGGCTAACAGAACCAGTATTTTAACACAAGTCCTTAAACTCCAAAACCAGTGCTCCTTTCTGTTGTACTCAGGTATAGCAGAGTTAAGTGATAAGCTAATTTTGAACATTTTTACCCACATAAGTTTTACCAGAAAAATCTAGTTTTTGTCATTGACATTTAATGCCGCCACTCTTCTTTGTTGTGGGAGTCCTACCTCCTCCACAAAGTTAGAACTGAGTTCACACTGGTAATCTATAAAAACTGATATAAATAATTTGGATCACTACAAGCCTCTGCAAAAACTCTTTTGCAAAAATTTCCTTTGATGTAATTGTGCATTAGTCTCTCTCTATGTGCATATGTGTGTGTGAAGGTATTTCCTAAAGAGCTGTTTCCCAAAAGGGTTCAGAAGTTGTCCCAAGTCCCCACAGAATTAATCTAGATTCTTCCAGTTTTGCACTATTAAAAAGTTAAAGCATGATTTAAAATGTAAAGTGATGTGTAGGTTCAGCTGTTTTTTACTTCCGTTTTTCCAGTTTCCAGTTTTCTACTTCCATTTAGTGTACCATTTTTAGGATTACCATGTGCTTTCTATACATTACCACATTTGATTCCAGCAGCAGCCCCTGTGAAATGGATTCTACTGGAATTAACCCTGTTTTATAGAACTGAAACTAGTTGACTCATAGCCAAGTGACTTGCCTATAATATATACAACTTTTAAATATAATGGATTGGAATTTGAATCCAGGCATTTCTGACTCTTTCATATAGCATAATTTCTGCTTTCCTGTGCTGCTTGAGTACTTGAATGGTCAGAAACCACACGTAAATTTTAAAGGGAATCTGAGGGATTTGTTGGTGCCACCCCTTGATAATAGTTTTACTCAGTGGGAGAACTCCTTTTGCTTTAAGTACAGTTTGTTGAATAGTCAATTTGGGGCATTCTCCTTGTTAATGTTATCTTAGGTTTTATAAATGACCATTACTTACTATGCCCTTGCTAATCCCCAACCCTGGATCATTTTTAGCATTTAAAGCCCTTCATAAGTCTGGCTCCATCCTGACTTTCTGTGCTTCACTCTCCCTCACAGATTCTAGTCATTCCAGATTGGCCTCCAATATATAGGCTGTCCTGAATGTCCTTGCAGCCTCTGGTTCCCTCAAGCACCAGCTCCTAAAAGAGGCCTTTCCTGATAGCTTCAAATTAGTGCTATCCTACACACATTTATTTTGTCTGTCTGTATTTTGTATTTATGTCTCTGTGCATGTTGTATTCCGTATCCCACTGCAATAGAATATCAGCTCCTTGTCGGACTAAACTGGCTTGTTTGTTTTACATTTTATTTCTCAAGTACCTAACACTGTGAGTGTCTAGCACATACTGTGTACTTAACAAATACTTGTTGAATTTAAAAAACCACAAAACTGTTTTGATTGTTCATCACAGTATAGTGCTGTTTAAATCCCATCGGGGCCCTCTACTTAAGCTAACTGCAGTGGTTAGTTGGGTTTTGGGGTTTGTTTTTCTGTCCCCTTCCTTTCACACACAACCCCCGAAAATGAAACCTAAATTTGATCCCATGCAACTTCTGAGGCCAAAGGGGAAAAAGTCAAGTTCTTCTTCCACTTATTAATAAGAGACACTCTTGACACAGATAAGGTATCAAGGAAAATTTACTACAGCAGAGTTCAGAGGAATTGACCACTTTGGCCAAAGCATACTCCCACCCTCTTTTCAGGAGGAGGGATTGTTGGATAAGAGACTTAATTCTGGACAAATCCTCTCATCAGGAGATGGATTGGTCTCTTCTCCATTAGATCACCATCTTCTCTACATGACCATTAAGTAACCACTCATGGTATGATCCCCTCTTCCAAACATGTTTTAACATAGGACCCATGATCAGAAAATGGAGGGATAATTTTATGCGAGGTGTCTGCCTATATACATGAGGTTCATTAAGCAAGTGCAGTGAGGGAAAGCCTTCTCTGGGTAACTTTAGGTCATTTTGCTTGGCTAGTTCCAGCTAGCTGTAGATTTGATTCATTTATCAAAAAGTTTATAATTTTCTGAAGGTCATTCTCTTCTTATTGGTTGAGTCCACCTACCTTCTTATTATCTGACTTATTCTCAATGACTTCATCAACTAATAATAACTTTTGTGGAAACTTAACTTTTGCTGTCTCTCACATACCTGTCAGTTTGGTAGGTAGTAAGTGACCGAAGTCAGATTTGAGCCCCATCTTCCAATGCCAAATCTAGTATTTTTTCCCCAGGATTGTACTTCTTCCCCTTTCATTTGTCACAGAGCTGATTTCCTGACTTCATCATTGTCTTTTGTCAGTAACTCATCTTCCTGCGAGATTTCATCAATTCTGAAATACACCTGGTCAGTATTTGTAAATATATCCCACCCTACCCCTGACCTGGGGATCTCCCCCTTCCTCTGATTGGAGACTTCCAGAGAGCTCCTCCCACATCTTATATTTCACCAGGACTTTCTGAGCAACCCACTCAGCCTTGTCCCGGTCTTCTACCCTCCCCCTCCAGCTTCTTTTTATGTGTGGGAAGTTCTTTGATGGCAGAGACTCTTCCTGCCTTTCTTTGTTTCCCCTTCACTTAGCACAGTACTTGGCACATAGTGACACCTAATGTTTATTGACTGACTTAATAGTCTCTTCAAACTCTTAAGGAAAAGGTTCTTTTAAAGTAAAGTTAATTTTAAATATGCCAAATTATTTAAGCTCCTTTACTGGATTAAAGATTTTGTGGGTGAACAGATGATCTGTTAGGGACATTTTATGTCAAACTTTTATTATGAGCGATGAAGTTTACAAAGCAGCAAACCCTTTTACAAAGATACAATATCAGTTTTGCTCTTCACTACAACCTTGTAAAATTGATACTGAAAGGAGTTATCTACATTTTAAACATGAGAGAAGCAGCCTGAGAGGGTAAATTATGTTCTGGTAAGCAGTGGTGTTTTTATCCTTTGGTGATTTCAAGTCCGATGTGATCTTTCCATCATACCATGCCAGTATCCTTTTGTCCTACAGCCCATATCATCTGAGAATTTGCCTGTGAGGGAGGATGTATCTAGAAAGGATCTGTTTCACGGATCAGATTGCAGCTCACAAATCTCCCAAACTAGATTAAAATGTTATTTGGAAGTAAATGTTTTAACAAAATAAATAGATACAATGTAAAATAGATATTGTTAATTTCTGGTTTTCTGAGTCATGTGTGACCTGTAGGGCCTTTCTATTCAAGTTTGACACCGCTGAGGTAGAACATACATAGTGCTTCCAAATTCTAGAACCGACATGGCAAAATGGAAATAAATTGGCCTCTGACTCTGTGAATTGTCATTTCAAATTATGTCGGATTTTGTGAGGGTGAGGCTGATGACTGACTCTTTAGATCACTTGATCCTCAGTGTTGTACTGCTGAAATTTCCCTTCAGCTGCAGCCTTTTTGAATCTCTTTACAAATGGGAGAATAACAGTTATTTGTAAGTAGGTGGAATGTAGGTTGATTTGTTGTTGGGTTTTGTTTTTTTAAAACTTGAATTCATTTTTTTCTCCTAAGCAAGATAGGAATCATTTATTTTATGATTACAAGTTGTTTTTTCTGTCACTGCAGAGTTATGCGTCATAGTGACTGCATTTCGCTACTTGTTAGGGCAAAGATTTCAAAGAGGCAACAATTTTTCTTTTAGATTGAAAGCTTTTAGTACCTGTACATCAAGTAGAAGTTATTAAATATCATGCATACGTAAGTACCTACTCTGTGCCAGGCACTGTGCTAAGTACATTAAAGTATTATCTCATTTGATTCTCACAACAACCCTGAAAAATAGGTGCTCTAAACTGAGGCAGAGATTAGTGACATAGCTAATAAGTGTCTGAGGTCACAACTATAGTTGCTTGTACCTGCTTGTTGGCAAAAGTACCTGGTATTTATTTTGTTTCTATTTGTTATGTAAATGTTATCTTCCTTGATCCCTCCTCATCCTCAAAAAATTCCTCCTTGAGGACAAGGAATGTTGCTTCCTTCTTTCCCCTTTGGCACATAATAAGCACTTTACTAAAATCACTTGATATTTTTGAATAAATTGATTCAGAGTAGATTTGAGTGAGATAGTTCAGAATTGTTGCTGTATATAATTTCTGGTTTTCCAGTGTTGTTGACTACTTTGAAGTCTTGTTACTGGTGCTTTAGCAACACATGAATCCTGATTTTGCTATTTTCTTTTGTCATGTCATCTTCTAGCTTATCTAGAACAGCACCAGTGATTGGGGCTTGATTGTTTGTTTTTTAAGGTCCTGTCTTGTCCGGGAGTGGGTTGAACCCTGAAACTAACAAACTTCTACATAGATAAATTTCAGGATTGTTTTGTGAGTTGTCACATCTAAATCAGTTCAGAGAGTTGAACAGCAACCTGAACTCTTATGAAAAAAAGCAAAGGAGGTTGCTTGAACACAATGGTTCCCTTTCCATTCTTTATGATTGAGGGATATATGAGGAATTACCATGAGACTAGCAGTTTATTCTCTGAAGTAAGGCTGCAGCCATATATCAAAGCCTAGGAAAGAGGAGAAAAAAATGACTTGTTTCTGTATCATCCCTGTCTCTCCTCATTGCCCCAACTCCCCACCTAATTGGTGGACTACAGTATTGGATTTAGAAAAGGAGAAAAGGCTACAAATCAGATGGCTACTAAAAAAGCATTCTAGACAGTAAGCTAACTCTTCTCCCTAAGAGAGGATGAAAGCAAATAAATTAATTGGATTACTGATTACTTAATAGTTTTAGTTAATAATTCAAACACTTCAGCCCTAACACTGCCATCGATTTTGTGAAAATGCCATGTGTTCCTGAAAAATGTGTTTTTTACGATTCTCACCAAATAGTTCCTCATGTATGTCTTGCTATCATCACTTTAAGACTGGCTCTCTAAAATCAAATGTCATCTTTACCTTCCTAAACCAGTTCTCTCCCTGAGTTGGCCATGCTTTCTTTGGTCCCTTTCCCTGCCCTCCAACTGCCAAATCCATCCATACACTACCAGTCTATCAGCACACGTTTTTTAGAATTACACTATGTGCTAGAGACACTCCGCTGGGTGTTTTAGGGAGGCCAATACAGAAATAAGACAGACTCCTACCCTCAAGGAACTTACATTCTACAGGTAAGTACAGGGTATCAACAGATAAATAGCAAGTAAACACATAGTGACTTGGGACTGGGGAGGAAAGGCCTTTTGAAGGAGGAAGTACTTGAACTGACCAGTGAAAGGAACAAGGGGTTCCAAGAGCTAGAGATGAAAAAACAGACCATTGGAGGCATGGAGGCAGCCTCTGTGAAGACACAGTTGGGAAATGAAATACGGGGGAGAGGGGCAAATGGAGAAGGAATGATAATGGTAGGGACAAAGCTAAGCTGTGCATTTGGTGGAAAATGTAAAATTTGCAATTGTGTGGAAGATGTATTGAAAAAGAGAGACTGGAGGTACAAAAACTAATTAGGAACTATCAGTATAGTCCAAGCAGAAAAGATAATGAGATCCTGAAATGGGGAGTCTGTGGTGTGAGTAGAGTGGAAAAGAATGGATGTGAAAGACGTTGAGACAGAATAAATAATTCTTAGCAACTGGTTGAGGAGGGGAGGAGAGGGAGAATGAAGAATTGAGGCTGGTTGAATTATTGAACCTAGGTGACTAGAAAAATGGTCTTGTCTTGAATAGAATAGGGGCAGTTAGAAGAAAGAAGTTCATTTAGGGGAAAAGATAATGAATTTTCTTTTGGAATTTTTAATTTTGAAATGTATATGGAGACAGCTAGTTTGTCGTTTGAATTGTGAAAATGAAGACCAGAAGAGATTTAAGTGCTGGGGGTATAAGTTTTACTTTATTTGCATAGGGATGGTAGTTAAACCTGAAATCTGATCAGTAAAGAGAAGTTGACCTAGAATGGAGCCCAAGGATACATGCAGTACTTTTGGTATATGAATAAAGAACCTGCAGGGGAGATTGAGGTAATAGAAAAAGCTGGGCCTGAAATGAGGAAAACCAGAATTCAGATCTGGTAATCTTGACTTTGGCCAAGTCATTTAACCTCAGCTATAAAATAAGGATGCTGGTAATAATAGCATCAATGATAAAGAAAAATCTAAGGCTTTTTGTGAGGATCAAATGAAACAAAAATTTGCAAAGTGATTAGCATAGTTCCTAGCACATAGTAGGTGCCATAAAAATGCTAGCCTCTTGTTACTGTTGTTGTATGAGCTAGATAGGAGAACTACAGCAGAATTACATCCTGAATACCTAGGGTGGAGGGGTGGTCAATAATGTTGAAAATTAGAGAGAGAGAATGAACATGAGGACTGAGAAAAAGCCATTAGATTTATTAATAGAGGTAACTCCTCAGAGGGAGGAGTTTCAATTGTGATAGGGACAGATGCCACATTGTAAGGGCTTGAAAAGTGAGTAATATGAGAAGGTGGAGGTAGAAAGTTTAGATGGAGGGTTTTGTTTGTTTGTTGTTTTTAGGCTTTTGCTTGATACTGGAATAAGGTTTGAAAGACTTTTAAGATGAAGTGAAAGTTTTTAAAGGAATGGTAAGGAGATGCAGGCTTGGAGGTAATCAGTTAGAAAAGGAACCAGTGAATGAGTGCAAGAGAGAAAAAGAAAGAAAGGTAGATCATATGCCCAAAGGGGCAAGTTCATCATCAAGATGTTAAAAAAATTGGATTGGGGTTACATCCAGAGGAATTGGTGTTGACAAGAAGACATGGCACTGTGTCCTTTTGAGACCAGAGCAAAGGAGAGAATGAAGTAGAGGCATGCTAACAGAAGGGGAGAATGCATGTAATGGAACTAATCTAGTGTTGGAATTTGGAAAGGGAGTCAAGAGTTTCAAGGATTGAAGGACAGTTTAAAGCTGAAATGACTAACTGAAAGAGATTTTGAAGGAAGAATAATGAAGCCAAATCTGAGAGGGACTGAGTGACTACTTGGGGAAGTAAGGACAGAAAGGAGGTTTATCAAGTGAGGCAGGGGACAACTAGAAGGACAGAAGATTGTGGCCAGAAGGAATTTTAGAGCTGTGTAGTGTGGGTGTTAATGAGGTTAGATAGGTGACCATTCCTGTATAGGGATGAGTGACTCTCAGAAAAGAAGTAATTGATCAAAATGACTTTCAGTGGGAAAAGAGGTGGGGGGGCTGTGCAACTGACACATGGACCTCATTCTTGTCTGACCTGTTCAAAGGAGGGAAGAAAACACACTGTTAGGTGCAGAGATACATTTTACATAAAATAGGAAAACAGCTTAAGAAAAAGAAGGGACAATGATGGACAAATAGGTTAAAGAGGTAGTAATCCTAAGCACAGCAAACTCCTAAGTATATTCAAACAGGTTTATAGCTCTTTTTTCCAGTGAAAAGAATTGAAAATGGAGAGGATCTCCATCATTTGAGGAATGGCTGAACAAGTTGTGGAATATAAATGTGATGGATGACGAAGAGTATGATTTCAAAGAAACCTGGGAAGATTTGGATGAACTGACTCAGAGTGAACAGAACCAGGAAAACCGCTTTGAAAGACTTCCTTTCCCTTGAAAGACTTTGAAAGAATCCTAATACAAGTGACCAACCAGAGGACTCATGATGAATCAACATTTGACCTACCTCTTGATAGAGACTTGGAGGACTAAGTGAAGAATGAGACATACATAAATACACATATAGAGAGAAATATGTCTAGATAGATAGGGGAAAAAATAATTCCTATTACAAACATGTATAGTCAAGCAAAACTAATTTCCACATCAATCATACAAATATTTGTGGAAAATTGTTTCTGCATGACTATATATGTTTGTAACAGGCATTGGTGTTTGCCCCCCTCATTTTTTTTTTTTTTGGAGGGGGAAGGAAGTAGTAGAAGTAAGTAGATTTTTGCTGATCAGGGGAAAAAATTAATTTTAACTTAAAAAAAAAAACTTCAGTGCCACCCAGTTGCCTGCAAGATGAAGACCATATAGGCCCTCTGAAGTTTTCATATCAGCCTACCTCTCCAGACTTCTTATCTATGTACTTCCCTCTAAGTCTTCTACTTCTATTTACTTTGCCCCAAATGTTCCGTGCTTTTCTTTGCTGCTGTAGGTTCTATTCATTCCTTTCTCCTAACCCAGAATGCCTTTCTTCTAGAATCAACCTAGCAGTCATATTCTCAGACTCACTAAAAAGTGAAGCATCCTTCATTTCCAGCTTGGTTCAAATCTCTTCCATGAGTTCTCCCCAACAGTGCTAAGCTAATCTCTCAACTCTTGTGAAGTTAAACTATTTATTGTCTGTACTGTTCATCTGGCATTTTGTCATATGTTTCTTTCTTGACCCAGGGAGCAATGTAGAGAGGCAGATTTAGTAAGACCAATGTAAAGAAAATCCTCCAAATAATTAAACCTATTTTGACAATAGTGAATTTTTCTTCACTGGAGATATTTTTTAGAGACTTGGTGTAGTGCACAAGTGAATGTTAAACTATGACCCCAGATGCCTCAAAATTGTGAGATTATGTGATTTTCCATCACATACACCTGTGTTTCACCCAAAGTAAACTGCTTAACATTTTCCAAGTCTCATTCTGCCTTCTCTGGTCTCTCTGCATTTGCCTATATTAGTCACATAAGTTGTCATACCTATAATAGATTCCTCTCAATTGGTTGAAATTTTTCTCTTTCAAAACCTTACTACACTGGTCACACTTTATCCATGAAACTTTTCCTGAGCTCTAAAATCTCTGGTTTTCTAAATCATGATTTTCTCACATGTAAAATGAGGAGATTTCCCTAGGTCTCTAAGTGTTATTTCTTGAGGATAGGAACATTGTGATGTACTTCAGAGTCTGTGACATTGAGTATGGTGCTGTACAGATAAGAGATCAGTAGGCAGACACTGGTAAAATTTCATGAAGTATTTTTATTTTAGAGGCAGCCATGATGCAGTGAATAGTCAGGAAGACCTGGTTCAAGTCCCACTTCTGACATATAGACTGGCTCTGTGACCCTGGACAAGTCATTTAATTTCTCAGTGCTGGATGCAACTGATTGCAGAGAAAGTGCTGACTTGCCTTGATAGAGGGATTTTCCTCACCCAGGAATTTTCTTATATCAGTAAAATCATAAGTATAGCCACTAGCCCTGTGGTATATATTTTAGACAAATTTCAGGTTAGGAGTTTTCATTTAGTACTTTTCCTGGTGACAACGAACTTGTTAACTGAATGCTGTATCTATTACTAAAGTTACTGTTAACAATAGATATAGTGTTATTTAAGTATATTTGATGACAAAAGATTCTCATATAAAACAAAATATTCATAACAATGCTTTGAAATACCAAAAAAAATGGCAACAAAGTTAGGTGCTCATTAATTGAGGGTTTCCTGAATAAATTTGTCATGTGCGATGCAATATTTTTTTATCATGAGAAATATCTGTGAAGAAATCAGAGAAACAAGGGGAGAATTCTATAAAAGGAAAGCAGAACTAAGGCAACCATGGCTATAATAGTATTAATGAAAACAACACTGAAAGGCAGTGGAGATCAGATTAGATTCATTGTAGTAAGTGAAGACCCTAGAGAAGGGAGAATGAAATACACTTTCTTTGTGATAGAGAAGTAGGGAACTATGGGTGTGGGGAGTTAGAATTGGTGTCTGTTTTGCATAGTCTTATTTTTCCTTCGTACAAGGAAGTGATAGTAGTATCGGAGGTCTACCTTTTATTTATTTATTTATATGCACATATAGGTATGTATTATTTCACATATTTTCTTATCGGATCCTCACAACAGCCCTGTCAGGTAGATGCTGTTGTTATCTCTATTTTACGTATGAAGAAACTGAGACCGAAAGAGATTCACCAAGGTCAGCGTCAGGTAGGAGGTGACTCAGAAATTACCTGTTGGAAGCAAAAGACAAAACCTGCACAAGTGGCAGTAATGAGAAGCATTTGTGTTGGGAAATAAGCAGTTTTAACTGTTCTAAGACCCCTACTTTGTCCTTAAATGTTAAAGAAAGTAATAACAGAGAAGGGAAATCTGAAATTGATTATAGGAGACATGAGTGTTCTTGTAAAAACTTGGGCCTGGGAACCTGAGTTCAAATATTCAGTCTGTTCTTACTTCTGGTGGCCCTGGGCAAGTGACTTCACTGCCAGGAACCTTAGTTTCCCCATCTGTGAAATGAGGAGTTTAACTGGGTGGTGTCTCAGAGTCTGTCAACTCTAAATCCTATTTGTTTGTTTTGTTCTGTTTAGGTAAATTAACAAAATGGATTTCTCCAAACTACCCAAAATCCGTGATGAAGAGCACGAAAGTGTGTTTGGCTATGTGTATGGAGTCTCAGGACCTGGTAAGTGCTGCTTCATTTCATTGGTGTTTTTTCTTATATAAGTGCATGGACCACTTACAGGTAGATATATTTAGCATCCTCTCTACCTATCCAAGTCCTGTCAGTCTTTCAAGAGCCAGCCCATAGCTTTACTTTGTCAGTCTTTCACTGACAACCATAGCTTTCAGCGATCTTTCCTTCCTCTGATAGCAATAATGATGTACGCTCATGTTACCTTATTCTGTTGTCCTGAACTGTTCATTAAATTTAATTACTTGCTTATTTAAGTCTTGACTTCACAACAAAGTTGAAATGTCTTTGAGGACAGAAACCAAGGTTTAGAGTTTCTTTCCTCCAAAAATGTTGCATGTAATAGATACTTAATAAAATTTAGAAGCTTCAAAATTATTCAGCTATTAAAATGAGAGTCACTTATTACAGCAGTTGGAATTAGGACCCTCTGAGTTTGAGAAGTTTTGGAATAAAAAAATTTAGGTTTTCTTCTGCCTACTTCATTTTCTCCAAGTGCTGGCAGATTGATTATGTGGTAACTCATGTCTGGTGGAGAAGGAGAAAGAAAGAAGCCTGTCCACAAGACTTACAAACATTTTTTTAGACCCTTCTCTGTGTCAGGCACTGTACTAAGTGCTAGGAATACAGATAAGAATAAAGCCATCCTTAGAAGATTTACCTTACACCTAGATAGAAATGGTAAGAGGGTTCTTTTTGTTCATCCACACTGGAGTGATTACTTGGCATCTCCTTACACAGCTGCCTTCTCAGCTTTCCATTTTGGATGGGAAAAGTCCTGTCTCTGACATGTGGTAGAGATGCTCTGTTCTCTTTGGAGGTTCCAGGGTGGAGATTAGTGGGGAGCAGGGTGTTAGCTGCAGTATTACCTTACCTTCAGACCCAAGCTAAGTGCTTTAAATATATTATCTCATCTGATCCTCACCACAGGGAGCTAGATACTATTGTTATCCCCATTTGCAAATTGAGGAAATTGAAATAAAGTCAAATGAATTCTTTTCTCAGGTGTCTGAGGCTGGATTTGAACTCAGGTCTTCCTGACTCCAGGAAAGTCTGTCTACTGTGCATCTAGTTGCCCCCAATGTTTTAAGGTCACATTATGAGGTTTGGAGGAGGTGAATCATGTTTTTGGTTTATACTGAGTTAGTCAGCCAAAATCCCCTTTTCCATGGTCTCTTTTCCATTAGCCATTGTGAAGTCAGCATACTGAACTATAGGACTTTATGTTTTCCTCAGTAAGTTGGCCTTTCTATAGAGTTATATAACCCACTTCTCTCAGTCTTTTCCACAAGGTTATCATCAGAAAACTTTCAACAGAAAACTCTTGAAATGTCTTTATTATGTATTTTACCAGTATATTGTATTTCTTCACCTAGAATAAAAAACTCTCTCTAACAAACAGTTTGTCTTCAACCTTTCGGCTTACTTTTTTGTCATCAAAGTGTCCCTCAACTGTGGTGTCTCTGTCTCAGCCACAGGCAGTATATTTATTTGCCAGGCCTGGTTTATTTTAGCTAATTAAAAGGCAGGTTTTAGTTTCCATTTCTAGATTTCCAGATCAGACCACAAAGGGACATAGGTTAATGTTGCTATAGTTTCTTCCAGCTTTCATGCTCAAAAGATACGTTAATATCTCATCCTGTTTAATTCAACAAACTTAATTTTTAATCCCTGATACAATTAACCATTCTTTGTGCTAAAGAGAAAAAAATTCTGCTGTCAAAGACCTCTCAGAATAGCTTTAATTAAATTAACTGTCCCTTATAGGAAACAAAAAATTTTAACAGAAATTTAAACAAGGTTTTAAATTGGTTCCATTGTACTTCTTACATGAATTCTTGCTCCAGTGACACCAAGTTCCTCATAGCCTTTCTAATACACACAATACTTGTCCTTGCTCCTATTTCTTGATTATTGTTTCCACTGCTAGACATGCTTTCCTTTATATTCTCTACCTAGCTAAATCCTATGCACCTTCCTCCTCTAAACCTTCTAACCTCACCCTAAAAAGGCTAAATAAATGTCACCAAAGAAACAAAATTTCTAAAACCAATTCATTAGAAAGACATGGGGCAAATTGAAAAGAGCTCCGATAAAATTTTTAAATGACATAAATTACAAACAGAAGCAAAAGATGCCATCATCCACAAGATGAAGCAGCACCAGAAACATAATATCCACTTGTCCTTATAGATGCTTTAGAGAAAATAAAAGAAGACTTAGTTTAGCCTTTAGATCTCAAGAGATGATGAAATAACTTGAGGGAGATGGAAACTAATATAACAAGTATTCCATAACTGGAATCAGCAACCCCTTCTCCCTGTGATTGATGGCACTAGCATCTGGGGTGGAGATTAAGAGGAGACAGAGTGTTGTATTTGAGAGGCAACAAAAGTAGGCCAGTATGACCAGATTGTGGAGTGTTTTCTTTGTCAAGAGGAAATACCTTTGGACTCTAAAAGACAGAGCAAAAATAACTAGTTTAGGTAGTGCAGTGGGACACAGGGAAAGATGAGCACCGACTGTATTGGTCAGAGGACCTAGTCAACCCCCATGTCTGACAGTTACTACCAACATATCTTTAAAAGACAAGGCATTTACCTTTCCTGGGCCTCAGTTTCCTCTTTTATACAATTAAGGGATTGAATCAGATGACCTCAAAGGTTCCTTCCACCCCTAAGTTGTCATTTCTAGCTAGATCCGAAAATAGAAGTTATTAAATACAGTACCATATATAGAATAAGTAGAGTTTGAGCAAAAGTGGAAAAGTTAGCATCTCTTCCCTTGCCCTTATTTACTAACCAGGTGAAGCATTGACTTTAAATGTTTTCATGTTCTTTTGTAAGGTTACTTAAAATTGTTGTATTTTTTTTATGAATTTAAAATTTTTTGTAATCAGATCCATCCTTGGAAACTATTTCCCATGAATAACTTTTCTTTTGTAAAATATTTGTCTCCCACACATCTCAGATATGATCAATATGTTAATTTGTTTTATTTGACAATACTTATTTATTAGGAGGGAGGGGGAGATTGTAGTGGTGGGGTGAGTTAATGATGATGATAGAGATGTCATAAAGGACAAATCATATGAAAACCAAGTCTGGAGAGGGAAACAAACAAATGGCATTTTTATTACTACCTCATTAAATTTAATATGCACTTAAAAAACAAATTACTTAGCAAGTTCGTGTGTTCACGTACAGTCCTCTATTTTCTTATCTTTATATCAAAATGTTTGTCTTTAGTTCATAGTTTTAAAAAAAAGATGCTTCTTGTTCATTCATTTTTTGATATCACACTTGCTGTTTGGACTAATTACCAGCATCTGTGACTATTTTCATAACTGATAATGTTTTACCCTAACAGTTAATTAAAATGCTCATATTAAACCATAATTTTATCATAATTCCTCCTTGAACATTCACTATTATGTAGTTTCAACTAAATGTACCAGTATGCCTAACACTAAACAAGCTTACTTCAGTTTAGATCTGGAAAAATAGGTCTCTTCCTCCTTCCCTTCCCATCCCTCGCCGCCAAAAATCAAAACAACCAGCCTATCAGTTTGCTCTATTTGGCAGTGTTATCTTCCTTATGTATCTGAGATAATGAATTCAAACTTTGTCCAGGTATCTATAGGGGTCTTCTGAGGAAGTGCTGTTTAATCAGAAGGACCTATTTCACATTAAACAGTGGTAATAGTATAGTCTAGCATCCTACTACCTGGAGCTCTGTAGAACAGCTTCAGTTTCTGTTTTTATCATATTTTAATTGAAAATTGGCAATCCTTGCATATAATTCATCTCCATTAAATAGAATATCCTTTTCACCAGCCATTGCCAGATGTTTACTATAATAATACTAATTACACTTGTATAATTTGGATAATTCACTTTTTACTTTTTAAAGTATCTACATTATCTAAAGGATCTTTTAAACAAATGTATTTGTCCCTTTCTTCATGCTCCTGAAAGTGAGCTTTTATGTTCAGTCATTGTAAATATTCCTTGATCCACAGTGGCTGCTTTACTTCTTTAAATACAAGGAATAAAATTATGTTGTATTTAGCTTTAGTTTTAACTATAACTATCAAGTACTCTTCAAATATTTTAATTTTAAATAAAGGTCCATGACAGCTGTTCTCTTATTACAGTTGTCACTGCCTGTAACATGGCCGGTGCAGCTATGTATGAACTGGTAAGAGTGGGCCATAGCGAACTGGTTGGAGAGATTATTCGATTGGAAGGTGAGATGGCCACTATCCAGGTATATGAAGAAACCTGTATCCTTCTTGTTAATAGAAAAACACTGCTCATTTCACAATATCAAGAATTTTATACCAAAGGCAGAAGCAGTAGATGTGGTTTTCAAACTTCACAAAATTAGAAGCACAATATTTAAAAATACATACATATATATATATATATATATGTATGTATGTATGTATATACACATACATACACACACACACACACACACACACACACACACACAAATCCCTCCTCTGATGTGTAGCAAAATAGCTTAGGAGAATAGGAGGAAAGGAAAAAGAAGTGATGAGTTACTGTCTTCTCCAGAAAGATTTATAAGAAACTGCCTATTTCTTAAAATGAAAAAATTTGGTTTTAAGTTGTACACTAAATCTAGATGTAGGATGGTGACATTGTTAAGGAAAATAGTCAAACCAAAAGCCGTGCAAATGAATGTTAGTAATATATGATGATAATGTTTGTTCTCTTGGAGAATAGTTAGGGTTTCGTTGTCATTAATTCAGTGATCCAAACATTGCATGACGACTGTAGCTTAGGGGAATATTTACTGTAACCTTTGGGAAGCATAACTTTTGTATTTGAATATGTTTGTGATTTTCAAACTAAAAAGCGAAAGAAAGAAAGTCCTGAAGAGACATTATTGCTAATTTCTGTATTTAGCTGTTTAGATGACTTCAATTTTTGCATTATTCTCTTATATGATTAAGTGGACTTGTACAAAATTTTTTTGTTTAGCACTGCTTTTTTACAATGCCAAATTGCATGTTAAGACATATGTTGACTTAATTTGAAGGATCTTGTCAAATTCATTTTCATATTTCTCAGTTTTTTTATCTTCTGCGAAGATGTTGGTATATAAAAAAATGTTTGTTTATGCCCATCATGAGCACTTTAGGTTAGATTCGCCATAAAATGATGTTTCTCTTTGCCTTTAATCATCACTAACTAAAATTTCATCTGGAACATACTCTGTTGCAGAGAGGACAGTGTGGTAATATGCAAGACAATGGAATAAGGAATAGTTTGGAGGGAAGCAATACAGAGGCTGGTGGGAGGAGAGCACAGTCTTTTGGTAATAGAGG
Organism: Potorous gilbertii; assembly: GCA_028658325.1. Lineage (NCBI taxonomy): Eukaryota > Metazoa > Chordata > Mammalia > Diprotodontia > Potoroidae > Potorous > Potorous gilbertii. Next base: position 211,085 of record JAQQSK010004197.1, read on the forward strand.
GCATCACAGAAAACAATACCCCATCAGCCTGGTATAGTCTGTTCTGCAGAGAGTCTTTCAAGACAGTTGTCCCCACACCTTCAAAAAATCACATTGTAAGTTATAGGAATCACATTCATAGCAATCTCGGGGAAGACCATGTCCTCCTAGAGAAGAAGCTTGCCCTCCCTTCCATTTTAGCACCTGTGGAAAAACTTCATACCTGGGTCACATGAAAATTTAACTCTCAACTTCTTTGTATCTTCGAATTCCATAATGAGATTAGAAGTCTCCATTTCCTCACTACCCACTTATCTACAGCCCCTTGCAAATCCACTTTGCAGAAAACCATTCTCTTAATGTTTACCAGTAATCCAGTTAATTGCTAAATATGATGGGCTTGTAAAAAATTTACTAAGAGCCACTGCATTTCTTGCACAGCACCAGGTTTGTAAGAAATTTATTAAAAGCATGGCAGGTAGTTGATATTTAATACATTTTTAGGAGTTTTAGCTCAAAGTACAGTAATTCAGAAAATGTAATGTAGGAAATAATTATGAAACTAAGCATTGTGAAATCTGTGACTTTTATCATTTATGATTTTCAGTTTCTGAATTTTTTTATCCTTACCTCCATTTTCTGTGATTTTCATCTCTTTCCTCATATAAATCACTTTCCAATTCTTAAGGTTCACAAGTGTAACTTTTCATTTGTGACTTCTGGATTTATTGGTAAGAACTAGACTTGATTTTATTAAAGTCAATATTAATATTAATTTTAATGACTTTAATATTAAACTTTAAAATATGTATCCATCATTCATAGTTTAGTTTCTGCTGTAATATGGCTCTTACACAATTCATAATATGTATATACACAATGTATTGTAACTGTAGTGCTTTGTTTTTCTTAAAACTTTTATATCAGTTTTTTCCTTAGCTTATCATTTCCAGCTGGTGTATCTGTTGGTGATCCAGTACTCCGGACTGGCAAACCCCTCTCTGTGGAACTAGGTCCTGGCATAATGGGAGCCATTTTTGATGGTATTCAGAGGCCTTTGTCAGACATCAGCCATCAGACTCAAAGCATTTACATTCCTAGAGGAGTAAATGTATCTGCTCTTAGCAGAAATATCAAATGGAATTTTACACCTTCTAAAAATCTTCGGGTACGTTGTGCCTCAGTGACCAAGATTTCTAATGTTTCTGCAAAGATCATAGATTTAGAGCTAGAAGGGGAAAGAGGTTGGAATGAAGGAAACAACACTAAGGAGATTCTGTGTGATTATAGTATAATCCCAAATAAACTACAAAGTATATTTCTAATATTCCTGTGTTTTAAATGGCAACCATATGCAGTGAAAGGGATTGCAGTGGTGTACTCACAAATTAGACAAGATCCCAGGATTATGCCAATGAAGGTGAACTGATTGGCATTTGTTTTAAAATCAATAAAAACAACTGTGTTTTCTAGGTTGGCAGTCATATCACTGGTGGCGATATTTATGCAATAGTAAATGAGAACTCCCTCATCAAACATAAAATTATGCTGCCCCCCCGCAACCGAGGCACAGTGACGTACATTGCTCCACCTGGGAACTATGATGCCTCAGTAAGTATCTTTCAGACATTTGGGACAATATAGTTGTTATCCCCACATCATATTTGACTTTTCAGTTCCCTAAGTAACATTTAACTTCAAGTAGCACTCACTTTAAGTAAAACTTAACTTCAGGAAGAATTCCTTGTCATTTTTATTTCAATTAGTATTTTTTTAGCAGGGTTTGTCTTAGAATAAGGATTACAAAGTATATTCTTACTTGACTTAATTCATTTTCATGTGCCTTTTTCCCTGTTAAATTCTGCCTGCTTGAAGTTCTACTCCTATAGGAATCCAGAAGATCTTGCTTTCCTCTCATCTGTTTATACTTATATAACTAATCATACAATGGCATGAGTATATAACAGGAAGGAATTTTTTTGAAAAATTTTAGTTTAATGTTGTTCAAATTGGTTATGGTTCTCTCGTTGAGGTATATCAGATCCTTAGATTAAATATAATTTATCATTTTGTTACAATTAAAATAAGAAACATTCAATTTAATAGCAAATTCTCTTGCCTTTTTATATAGGATGTTGTCTTGGAGCTTGAATTTGAAGGAGTAAAAGAGAAGTTCACCATGATCCAAGTGTGGCCTGTCCGTCAAGTCCGTCCTGTCACTGAGAAGTTGCCTGCCAATCACCCTTTGTTAACTGGCCAGAGAGTACTTGATGCCCTTTTTCCGTAAGCATACTCTGTGTTGGCTGGTGCTGATGACCTGGTTGGGGCTGTTTGTACTAATCTTGCCATGGTCATCCATGTGCCATTACTAAGTTCCTCCAAACTATCTAACAAAAGTAGTTTCTTCTGTAAATACCTTTTTAAAAAAGGGGGAGGGGGAGAAAGACTTTCTTCATTATCTAGGTATTTTTACTTTCTTAGAAATAGAAGTGCTATATGGTTTTCTTGCTTCACTAGGAAGTGAATAATCCAGAAACCATTTTCTTTGTCCAGATGTGTACAAGGAGGAACTACTGCTATTCCTGGTGCTTTTGGCTGTGGAAAAACTGTGATATCACAGTCTTTGTCAAAGTATTCCAATAGTGATGTGATCATCTATGTGGGTTGTGGAGAAAGAGGAAATGAAATGTCTGAAGTACTCAGAGACTTCCCAGAGGTTAGTATCCATAATGCTTGGGAAAAACCTCACTGACTAAAGTTGGTTGCATTTTAATGGTGCAGTGTAGCAGCTGGGACCCCAAAGACTATTAAAGACCTCTTAGCTTTCATCAAAGTGAAGAATTTCCACTTAGGAAACAAGTTCAAGGGAAAGATTGTTTTTTTCAAATTATTACAGCAAAGAAAACACAGAAGTTTGATGATTTTTCAGTTCTTAGGAAAAAGATAAAGGAAGACAACTACAAATTTTTTACTTGTGAATTCGATATGGAGTGTTGTTTAAAATGTTAAGCTTAGATTTATTTTCAAGTAATTAATCCATTTTTTTTAATTGAGGGAAGGTAGTTGCATTTTTCACAGCAGTGGTATGAGGAGCTTCTTAATATAACCATTCTGTGACTGGGTGAGTGTAGGATCTTTATAAGGGTGAATATTACCAATTCAGTTGAGTTAATATTTATTAAGTACATACTATGTGCTAGGCACTGTGCTAAGTGCTGGAGATAAGAAAAAAAACCCAATCCCTGTGGATGAAGAGTTTACAGCAGAGTGGAAGAGACAGAACACAAAAGGAAACTGAAAAAAGGGGCAGGGGGAGGAGGATTTTTAGTGGTATCAAACCAAGCAGAGATGTGATGGAAAATGGACAGTTTACCTTGAAAGTTCTGAGCCCTCTATGAAGGAAGTCTTTGAGAGGAGTTTATTGTTAAGTCTCTAAAAGTCAATGATGAGATTTCAGATGATCAGCTTATCCTAGAGGAGACATGATAAATAAATGCCTTCCAAAAACTCGGTAGAATGAGAGGTCATGATGAAATAATGCACTGTTGCTCTAAAGTTTATAAACATAGTTTATAAGCTGTACATTGGATGGTCTGTTCTGAATTTCATTGGATAGTATGATTATATAAATCTAAGGAAGCAAAAGTACCCCCCAAAAAAGTTATCTCTTTAAACAGAAGAGTGTTTAGGAGCTATCAGATGTTCATTATTTTATTAGTAAGATGATATTGTCAGTGTCCACTTTGTCAGACTATATTCGAAACAAAGGCTACTCCTAACTTTCTGGGGCTAAAGGATCTTATACTAGGTCCATGGCAGTCCTGGCCTTATACCCAGCACCATTCTTGACACTCCAGTGTGCTACTCAGTCATGTCCTATAAGGTCGATAAATTAATGCTTGCTGCTATTACTGAACAACTTGAAAACTACATTAGCTTCCTGGTAACAGAAATACAACTGGTAGTACAGAAGGTAGTGTGCCTACCCCACCCCTGCATAGTATTTAATAGATGATACTTTGTTGTGAAAATCACAAGATCTAGTTTAGAGCAGAAAAGAAACTTAGAAATCATTTTATAGAAGAGAAAGCTGGGGCCTAGAGAGAGAGAATGACTTGCATAAGGTCACCCAGGTAGTAGCAGAGTGAAAAAAGCAAGGTCCAGAGCTATAAAGGGGCATTAGCATTATTACAGGTTCTGGTTTAGCCCTCTCATTTACAAAGAGGGAAATTAGGACCCAGAAAGTTGTAAGTGACTTTGCTCCAAGGTCACCTTCACTAGAAAGCTGAGATTTAAACCCAGGTCTTCAGAATGAATTAATGATGAATGAGTGATATTTATGTATGAAATTTTCTAAGATAAAACCTTTTTTTCAGTGGGTGACCCAATCTGAAGAAATTAGAAGAATTCTAAAAAGATTCTTTCTTTGTAGCTAACAATGGAAGTTGATGGGAAGGTGGAGTCTATAATGAAGAGAACAGCATTGGTGGCTAACACCTCCAATATGCCTGTGGCTGCTAGAGAAGCTTCTATTTACACTGGTGAGTCCAATAACACATTCTTCATTTGTTTTCAGAAGATTTAGTGCTGGGTCTTAACATTCTTTTTGATTTTTCTTTCATCCCTCTACATTTAAACTCTTATTAGCATGACTTTTTAAAAAGTTATGAAGTTGAGCCTTTCATACTTTCCCCTGTGCCTGGTTCTGCTTGCTAACATTTTTGGCTTGTGGGTATACATATGTAACACAAAATGTGGGTGACATATCAGAAACCAAACGTAATAGTTCTCAACATATTGATAATTACCTTGAGTGTTAATCATTTAAACAAGATTTCTTAAGGATTTTACTTAAGGCAAGTTTTTTCACAGTGCATTTGGTAGCCAAAAGGCATATTTGTTATTCTAAAAAGCTATCAAAATAAATATTAATGTGATGAACATTTAGAGGAAATATAAATAACAAATAAATAACTTTTATCTTTTTGAATCTTACGTTGAAACCTTCCCCAAAATATTTGTGTTAGTTATTTTTTCGAAAACATCTAATTTGGTGTACATACTGTTAGACAGAGTGTTGACACATTTTAAATGTTTATAGCTAAAAACTTTTGGTGTATGTTTAAATAGCATTGCATTTTTACTTTTATGTAATCTTTGATATTCAGCCATTGATTGACTTCATATTTTTTCAGACTGATATTTTAGGAAAAAATTGTATTAACCCTTGTCAACTGTGGTAGATATTTTCATTCCTGTCTAGTTTTAGATATTGAAATAATTTCTGAGAAATAAGTAATTCATAATTTTATCACGTTCCCTTATTTAATTTGGAAGTGAAACAAAAATAAAATTTCTTTTATGAGCTTTGGTTGTCTTATCTTAAAAAATCTTAAAAACTTAACTGCTTTATATACAGCTTAACTGCCTTATATACATATTCTTAATATACAAAAATTCTAAGAAATTAACTTTCTTAAAATCTTATACCGTGTCATAGGAGGAAATATGAACACATAGCCTACTGACTCTGTGTGTGTGTGTGTGTGTGTGTGTGTGTGTGTGTTCATCCTTCATTGCCAAAGAAGACCATGCCATCGGAGAAATGATGACATGACTTGCACTTGACTTTGTTTTAGAGTGAGCAAGAGCTGTGCAGATTTTATATAGAAACCTTGCTGTTTAGTGCATAATGTTGAACATCTTGAGCAGTCTTGCCCTAAATTCCTCAGAGGGCTCTTGGTAATTTATCATGCTGCCAGGAAGTGGCATTACGAAATTATTTTCCAAAATATATTTTTCCTTGTTACTAGATACCTACACTTTACCATGTCAGTTTTTTAAGTCAACCATTTGAGAGCATGCAAAAAGGATGTGTTGGGGGTTTTTTTAAGCCGAATCAGCTATAGGGTATAATGGAAAGATTGGCTAAGTTCAAGGTCAGATTAGTTTGGTTTGATTTCTGATTCTGACACTACCTTTGTGATATTGGCCAGTTCACTGTAACTCAGTTTCCTCAGCTGTGGAATGGGAATAGCAATAATAATATTTAACAGTTTTGCAGGTTTTTAAAGAGGAAATTACTTTGCCAGCTCCAAAGCTTACTATAAATGTGAACTATTAGTGTTTAGAATTATCCTTCAGTTTCAACATAGGAATTCGTGAAGTCTTTAGTATTTTTAATGTTTATAAGTAAATATAAAGTACAAGAATTGAAACTAAATGCTACTGAGCAAGATTTCAGTTGTTGTATAGTACAACCTATATAAATACATGTTAGGACCAAGCAGTTTGGGCTTTCAAAAATGTGGTTATCATATATAACCTCCCACACAGTACACATTTTAGTATGTAAACTGACATGTTGAGATCTTTCCCATGGCGAGGTCTCTCAGATGATCTCTGAAAAAGTAACAGATCATTTCATATAAACTATGCCAGATACTGCTGGCAGGAAAGAAGAAAGGATTTTTCCTATAGCATCCGCTACAGTACTGGGCACTAAGTGTTGTGCAGATATTATCTCATTTGATCCTCATGCCAACCCAGAGAGCTAGTTCTATTATATCCCTACTTTGCAGTTGGGAAAACGGAAGCAGACAGAGTTTAAGACAAAGGTTGCGAACCTGACTCTGAAAATCACTAGGTGTATAACCCCAGGTGAATCATTTAACTGGAGGACTCCCACATATATCAAGTGGGGGGTTCTGTCTTCTCTGCTCAGGATCAGGATAGTTCTGAAAGTCCAATGAGATAGTGTCTGTGAAAGTACTCCATCAGTCTTAAAGTGTTATACAGATACAGATGATTTTTTTTTTATGACCCCTGTTTCACAGATGGGAAAACTAAAGAAATCAGAAAAAAGTTAATTTGTCCATGGTCATTCAGATAATATGTGACAAAGCCAGTGTCTTCTGACTCTTAGCTCACTGTTCTTTCCATTAGTTTATAATTCATCTAAGCATTTGAGTGTATGGATATGTCCAGAAGAGCAATTGTTACATAGTAGAATTACCTTGATAAATGAGCCCATGTGATATTTAACAGTTAATATGTTTTTCATCAGGGGAAAAAAAAGTTGATCAGTAGACAAAATCTTTTGAGCTACAGGGAACAGAGCATTTGGCCTAAAGTCAAGAAGACCTCCATTCAAGTCTGGCCTAAGACACTTACTAGCTGTATGACCTTGGGCAAGTCACTTAACCTCTTTCTACCTCAGTTTCCTCACAGGTTGTTGTGATGATCAACTGAGATAGTATTTGTTAGCAGCCATGGTACCTGGCAGTCAGAGATGGTTAATAAATGCTTGTTTCCTTCCTTCCTACCTCAATAAAAATCGTCTCAGGCTTGCATTGAGTTACCATATAGAGTAGAGAGGTTTTGCCGTGTTCTTAATCTGTATTTGTTCCTTTAAAATCTTTATACACTTCGGAGTAAAAGGACTTTGGTGACATTTCATTAGCCTTATAACTTTTTCCCCCTTCACCCCCCAAATCCAGGAATTACTCTGTCTGAATATTTCCGTGACATGGGCTATAATGTCAGTATGATGGCTGACTCTACCTCTCGATGGGCTGAAGCCCTTAGAGAAATCTCAGGTCGCTTAGCTGAAATGCCTGCTGGTGAGTCATCATATTTCTTTTTAATCTAATCCAAGCACTTTGTTGTATGTGTTAAAATTTTTTAAAAGACTGACCCACTTTCCTGATTTTTGCAGACAGTGGTTATCCTGCATATCTTGGTGCCCGTTTGGCCTCTTTTTATGAGCGAGCTGGCCGAGTAAAATGTCTTGGAAACCCAGAAAGGGAAGGAAGTGTCAGCATTGTAGGAGCGTAAGTGTACAAAATCAGTTTTTCACATACTTAAAACATAGTAGGTGACCTATAATGTTTTCCTTAGGGGAAAAATCATGGAATGTGATTATCATCTTTTCAAATGATATTTTGGATTCACCAACCTTTATCTTATGTAATTTTTTTCTCTTAAAAATACATGCATACATTATATGTACTTGTATCTCAGCAAAAATGTGTCAAATAAGGCATGAAATTATATATAAAACCAATTTATCAGTTGCCAAAGGGCAACAAATGTATATATACAAATGTATAGCCTTATCAAAATAATTACCATGAAATATTAAATCTTTTATCAGATTTTCTAACATTTACTATTATATGGTTGAACTCTTATGTTGTTTTCATTCTGTTATTCCACTTGTCTTTCTGTATGTCTTTATTAGCTTTCACATTTTCATTTTTATGGTGCAGTAATATTCCTCTGTAGTGACACAGGACAGTTTATCCAATCCCCCATTACTGGACCTATTGATATATATCTTTTTTATTCCTTTTAATAACATTCTTACTCTAGAATCCTAGTTGTCACTTCTCACCATGTTTCCATGTTCCTTTCTCTTAAGTGTGTGAATCCTTCCTCATGGATCTTGGTAAAAATTTGTTTTCTTCTTGGTTTTTCTGCTTAGTGTTTCTCCCCCTGGTGGTGACTTCTCCGATCCTGTCACATCTGCCACTCTTGGTATTGTTCAGGTATGTTCTTCTTTAATAGAATCAACATTGGAACGTTTTCTTTGCCCTATTATCTTTAAGAGTATTATTCAAATTCAGTTATGAAACATGGACATTAGTGAATTTACTCTAAATACTTGTCAGAAGCATTCCTTACATTCAACATCACTACTATTCAGCATGAAATCTGGATACGTGAGCGATGTGTGGTATAGTAGATAGAGAGCCTTTCTATATTTGGACCAATGTAAGGCCAATTTATTCCCTTGTTCCACGAGTCTATTGTGAAGGGTAGGCTAAATTTAGGAAAGTTATTTTTCTCATATAAAATATTTGATATAAAATTTGTATCTGCTACCCAAAAGCCTTTATAGTTGTATTTTATGAATATATGTAAACTGTTTACAAATATTCATCCTTGGAGAATTGACTTCTCTTATCAGATGGACCTTTATTATACCTACATATGACTGGACTGTATTGAATGTTTTTAGACAGGCAAGCAATGATGTTTTACAAATGTGACCATGTTGTGCTACTTGCAGTTTATGATGGAACCATTAACATATGAAGGAACTGAATATATGAATAAGTTGATTTCAGCATCTTTTTTTAAAAATGGTCTAAGCATTGTTTGTTCTTTTGGACAGGTATTCTGGGGCTTAGATAAGAAACTAGCTCAGCGTAAGCACTTCCCTTCCGTAAACTGGCTGATCAGCTACAGCAAGTATATGCGTGCCTTGGATGAGTACTATGACAAGCATTTTACAGAGTTTGTGCCTCTGAGGACCAAGGCTAAGGAGATCCTGCAAGAAGAAGAGGATCTGGCAGAGATTGTCCAGCTCGTGGGGAAGGTGTGTTAATAGCACCTACATTTGGCAAGTGCTGAGATTTTGGTAGTGATGCTAGGATAGGTGGAACTTCATATATGTGATCTCATTCATCATTCACCTGCTACAGATTTCCACATTCCAGTTCCCTTATTAATTCTGCACATAATTATCGACTATTTCCCACTCTTCATGGGGAGATGACTAGATGTGAACCAATATAAACAGTATTTCATTTTGTTCTTTACAGTTTAATAATAGCATACTGATGTGAGAGTCATACTTCTTTCTGCTTGTGGGGAAGGAGTGGTGAAAGGGAGAGGGGCTAGCAATAAGATTGCCAAAAGGAAGTCATTGAATCCTTCAGCAGGCTGATGTGCCAGCTTTTGGTCTTGATTGGAGACTGCTTTTCAGATAAACCAAAATTTGGAACTCTTATTTGGATGCCTCTAAGATAGAACAAAAATTTCAGGTTCAAACTGTGTTTGCTTAGTAAATATGCCAAGATGAGAGAAGCATATAGCAGTACTAAAGGGTCTTCTGAATCCAATCTTAAAGCATTTATTGAGTGCCTAAGTACATATTGTCTGTGAACACCTATGAAGATTCAGCTAAAATTATTTACAGTTACCTGTCCTACAATTTAAAATGTTGTGGACCTTGTATTTTATAGGCTTCCTTAGCAGAAACAGATAAAATTACCCTGGAGGTCGCAAAACTTATCAAAGATGACTTCCTGCAGCAAAATGGATATACTCCTTACGACAGGTAAGCCATGATGATTTCTATTCTTTTGTTGTTGTTTTAGTACAGTAAGAGCCTTTCTGTTTACCAGTTAATGAGTGACCAGTGGAAGAGTAGACTATCACAGAAAGAGTTAAAAAAAAAAAAACACCTTCCTACTGTTTTAGCTAATATTTTTCTATTGCCCATTTATCCAGGCATGACCCTTGGGACCCTAACTGCTCAGGGAATAATCTCTGAGGAGATATTTCACTGACTCAGAGAAAATTTTGGAATCATTTATTGTCCAAAGACTTTTCCTCACCATAAGCTTACCACCTCTCCACCTTATTACAATTAAAGATCTTTATTTTCACCTTCTTCACTTGGGGCTGCCCTTTTTTGTGGCTCCTTACTTCCCCAAATGTCCTGTTTCTTGTTCTTCTTTACCAAACCCCTTCCTGTTTGTAGGTAAACCGTGCACACACTCAGCCGTGCACACACCCAGACGCACGCTCCCACCTCTGACTTCCATCTCTCGGGATTGTTGTCTCCGCTGCAGCTTTAGCTCACCGTGACCTTTTTTCCTTTCTAAGAGTTAAAAGTTCCTGAATGTATCTTCCCTGATTCTCTAATTACAACCAAGCATGAAAGTAAAGATAACAGCTAGCAGCATAGCCATAAAAAAGTTGCTGGGCAAGGAAGTTGTTTTATATATAAAAGTTTCCAGAGCCAAAGTATTAGAAAATTCAGCGTATCGCAGTGTGCGTAAATCTGTGACCCATAGATGTCAGAATAGGTAGATGATATGAATAATTTATGCTAATCAGTAGGATATAGTCCCATGGATGTGGCCTTCTCATTCTGTGTATGTTTTGTTACCCTCATTCCATAAAGTTTCCGTCAGCCATATGTTTATAGTGCATTTTACAGCAGTGAAAGATTCATTTTTGAAGCAGATAGGTTGTACCAGCCTATAGGAAGCTTGTATTATTTTTTAAAGCCTAGGTTGCTTGTTAATTAAGCCTTGTCCAGCCATCTCAGGGGAGTCCTTACCATTCATTTATTATCATTTGAGTTATTTCTTAAACTGCAGAGCGCCAGAACAAGCCCCCAGAGAGTAATTAAATATTAGCAACAATATTCCTTCTCTCCTTCTGTTCGATATCTACAAATGTGTTTCTACCATACTAAGTAAAAGATAAAGGAAATTGATTCATAGGAGTTTTTTGTGGTGAAAAAGCATTGCTCAAAATTCCCTCCTTTTTTTCCTAATTCATCTTACCTTCTAACATCTTCATGTTTAAGAATGTAGTTTCTTAAATGATGGAAACTAACTTTCTGACACCTTTCCAATTAAGTTTCATAATGAACTAACTTTAAGCCCAACATCTTGGGATTTAAATTTCTTAATCATGTTATTCCATTTGCCCTAGGTTCTGCCCATTTTACAAGACTGTAGGCATGCTCTCCAACATGATTGCTTTTTATGATATGGCACGCAGAGCTATTGAAACAACTGCCCAAAGTGACAATAAAATCACATGGGCCATTATCCGAGAACAGATGGGGGATATTCTCTATAAACTTTCCTCTATGAAATTCAAGGTGAGTTTTGCCAGCATTCTTTACTAGGGAATTTCTTTTTTTGTTTTGAGTCCTAAATACTGTGTATAAGATATGAAATTGCCCAGGTTCTAGAAACTAGACCAGGCCTAAAAATTATGTAGGAGTTTGAAATTCCAATTATCAGAATTAAAATACGTTTGTACAAATTTAATAATGTGCTTTCTTTTTTGCCTTAGTTACCAGGAAACTAAGAATAGAGTTGAGAGACAAGAAAAAGAGTAGGTTGAAGAAAACTCAGATCTTATATCCAATACATATTTATGACTTGTGTGGCCACAGGCAAGTCACTTGCTCTCTCTGTGCCCCAGGCAACTCTCTTGAAGTACATCTAAATTATTGCTCTACCTCTGTAGAGAAGAGTTCCATACCCAGATCTCCCTGCACTGATGAAATCACAAGTCCAATTTAAAAAAAATCAAAACAGCATTAACTTAAGTTTCATCCCAAACTAACTTTAAGCCCAACATCTTGGGATTTACATTTCTTAATCATGTCATTCCATTTGCCATAGGTTCTACCTATTCTACAATAATACAGTATTGTTTGCTTTCCATAGTCTCTACTCTGTTATACACTATTATAATTGCTAAATATAGGGCATTATCTTTTGTTATGTAAGATTCCCCTAAGTCTTAGGTAAATAAATGAAAGAATACATGTAAATTACTAATAAGATTTTACATATAAAATTATTTTAAAATTATTTGGTTAGTTCATTGATTTTATGTACTTCATCTCCATAATTATTTCTAATAGGAATAACTCACATTTACATATAGCACTTCAAAGTTTATTAAATGTTTTCTTTACAACAACCTAATGGTGTAGGTTGGTATAAGTATTAGCTCCATTATGAGGATAAGGTGACTGAGACTCTGGCAGGTGATCTGTCCATGGTCACAGAGCTAATAGCTATCTAGTCTTCTCCTCTTGCACCAAATTTCCTCCCCTTGCACACAAATTTATGTGTGTCGTATGTTAGCCAACAGACGTTTGTTCTAGTGCTGTGCATGCGCTATACTAAGCGTCTGAGATGCAAAGACAAAAATGAACGGCCCCTGCCCTCAAAAACCTTACATTTTAACAGCAGAGATGATATGTGCGTACATAAATTTATGTCAGACAGAAAGGACAGGTAACCTTGTATGTGGAGACCCTGGCAGCTGAGGGGAGATTCAGAAAGCCCACCTGTGGAAGATTGCATTCAAGTTAATTCTCAAGGGGAAGCCAGAGATCTCAAGAGATGGGTGAGAAAGGATAGTATTCCAGGCAGAGGAAAAAGCCAATGCAAAGGTGTGGAGACTGGATATGGGGCCTTATGGCTAAGTGGTGAGAAGCTTTAACTGCCAAACTTGTGTGGCCACAGGCAAGTCACTTGCTCTCTCTGTGCCCCAGGCAACTCTCTTGAAGTACATCTAAATTACTGCTCTACCTCTGTAGAGAAGAGTTCCATACCTAGATCTCCCTGCACTGATGAAATCACAAGTCCAATTAAAAAAAAATCAAAACAGCTTTGATTTGATCTTAGAGGTACTATAGAGCCACTAGAGTCTGCTGATTAGGGAGATTTGATATGATCAGAACTAATATTTAGGAAAATCAGGTTGGTAGCCATTTAAAGGATGACTTGAACTGGAGAGAGGCACAAGGCAAGGAAATCAATTAGGAATTTGCTCCAGTAATTTAGATAAGGACCCCAGTGTAGCTGTATTTATTTATAAATTATAGAAGAATTAAAGATGAATTAATATTTTATCCTGGAGTTTTTTGAGTCCAAGATGGTCTCATAATCAGACCTGCACTTTTAGGTTGATCAGTTACTACTTATGTGCAGGAAAGACTGGAGTGAAAAGACATGGGTCAAGGAAACCAGTGAGAAGACTTTTATAGGTGATATTATTAGGGACTGAATGAGGTTTGTGATTGTGTGGAGGGAGTGATGCCAGAGCTGCTTTGGAGATAGAATCTATAAGACTGGGCACTTCCCTGGGTATGTGCAGAGAGAAGCTGAGTATAACATGACGGTTGTGGGTTTGGGTGATTGGAAGGGTCATGGCACTCTTAGTAGATACAGAGAAGTTTAGAAGAAGGTTTCAGGGAGAAGATGGTCATGAGATCTGTAAAGAAGATCACAGTCCATCCCTACTTATTCATCCTGGGTAACTCAACTCCATCCTACCCAAGATGAAAAGGGTGGGCTGGGGGGAGCAGAGAATGGTGATTGGATGGGTTTCTTTGAAGGAATGAAGAGTCTAGTCATTCAGAGGGCAATGGACAGAGATAGTTATGTAAAGTGAGGTACTAGGAAATAAATCTGGGAAGCCTTGAATGCCAAACTAAGTAATTTAAATTTTACAGTATGATACTAAACTTTTTTTTATTTTAAAAAATCCTTTTTTAGCTCCTACTGTATAGTTCTAGATGAAGTCTTTTTTGGAACGCATCTGTTTTACAGCCCCAGTGGTGAATTATACTGTCTTTGAATTCATTATTGCTTTTTTGATGGGTAGACGTTGGCACCCAGTATTCCCTGCACCTGTAGTTAACGATACTTTGCAGGAGTGTTGAGAATAAGATATCATAATTGTGTGTATATAGTCAGGCAAAAATAATGTGTTTTTCTTTAGTTCTTAGTTAGAACACATTTATGTATCTCTCATAATTAGTCCAAGAGGGCACTTGCTGATGATAATTATATGACTTGCTGACTTGATTCAAAGTTTTATTAAATACTTATAACTTTAAAAAAAGTAGTAAGAAAGGGTCTTGTAAGGTTGCTTAAATTCATGTTTAAATTCCCTTGTTTTCAGGATCCATTAAAAGATGGTGAAGCCAAGATCAAGGCTGACTATGCTCAACTTCATGAAGATATGCAGAATGCATTCCGAAGCCTGGAAGACTAGAACTGTATTTCTTCTCTCTTCTCCCTCGACCAGCACATGTGTTCTTATCTCTTTAAATTCCACATCTCTTCCCCTTTTCTTCCTCACTGTTTATCATTGAGACCAGTACATTTGTGTGTGTGTGTGTGTGTGTGTGTGTGTGTGTGTAATCATTTGTTTACCTGTTCATATTTGGTAGGTCTTACATAAAACAAACATTCCTTGGTTTCAGTGTTTGATGGGCCGGCCTCCCTGATTCTTTGTCCGAAGTGTCGAATATAATCACCGGGACTATCTCTGGTACAAAGTGGGAATGGCTGCACTAATATTAGAGGATGATTTGATGACTTTCCTCCTTTCTCCTAATTTTTCCTTTTCCCCAAGTTACAGACAGAAGTAATACAGGTTCCTTTTTTTTTAAAGTAGATGTTTTGGCATGAAAGGCCTTGCCCCCCTGTATCTTTTGACAGAGTCAGTACATGGAATGACTCATTGTTCTCTGTGGTGAGTGTGTTTGCAGCTTAGCATTTTGCTAGTTGCCTACTATGCAGAAAATTAGTGGTTTCTTTTTTGTAGTAATGAGATTGATTAATATTGTTCCAATTATGGGTTGCTTCTACTAATAAAAATCAGGAATATTTGAAGAAAATTGTGGAGAATTACACTGTTTCTCCGATTGTGCCTGAAGTATGGTGAGTGCATTGAAAGGCAGTTATGGAGCTCAGCAAAATATTTGAATCAGTACCAAAAAAGGGAAGGGGAGTCAGGTTGCCAGCTTAACATTAACATCATACTTTGCAAGCATGCTGTGTTTCTGTAGGCAAATTTGCAACAAAAATTGTTGTACTACATTGATGTTGAATTTATTTTAAAAGTATGCTTCAAGTGATCATCAGAAAAATGTGCCACCCTTGCTCCCTTTCTTTCCTTAACAACTGTTTTAGAGACCTAAGCTCTTCCAAGTTTTGTAGAGTATGTATGAGTAATAAGATGCAGGGAGAATGGTGTCTCAGTGGCTGTTTGGTACCGTTAAGGAAAAGTTTGACTGTGAAAATGCTACTCTGGCCCTGAGAATCACGTTTTTGGAATGATTACCTGTCCACCACATTGTGTGTATGATTTAAAAAAAAAAAAAGTATCTGTTTGCCAGTTTGTGAAAAATAACCTGTTCAAGAGCATTTTCCTTTGCATGACTGGTGATGCTGGCTCTGGTTTTTCCCGTTACTGGCACAAGAGATTCCCCAGATTGTCTGTTTGTAGCCATAGCAACGTAACTTCAAAGGTTCCCCTCCATTCTGTACAGCTGATGGGAATCGTAGATTCTTGTGTTTGTTGTTAATCTCTAAGGGTGTTGGTGACAATGGCCTTTACATTCCACTCTACAGAGAAACCAAGAATCATCTGAAAAAGAAGGTGGTTTTATCCTGTCTCTTACTGCAAATTTTAAAATGTGCTCATTGTGGGGTACATAAGGAAGGGAAACTACAGCACAACCCTGAGAGCAGCAGTGTCCTCTTAACTATCACATGCCAAAAGTTCTGGCATGAATGCTTCAGAATTAATAAATCTTTAGAAGGAAAGGGGGAGAGTTCTTTGAAGGGAGCACTTGTAGCTATCTCAGATAGTTGTAAGTAACTTTATTTATTTTATGCCATGATAGATTGTGTGATTTTTAGACAGTATCTTTTTGTTGGCCTATTAAGGGTAGGTGCAATCATTTGAAGTTGTGCTTGTAGTTTTGTTTATCCATTACAGATTGCATATTCTTGCGATGGCCTGCTGCTCAAGAAAGGTGTTCTTCCCATGAAACTTTCTTGAAACCTTTTCAACGTACTGCCAGATAAGAGAAATTATGCATTGGATTATTGTTGACCTGTGGACCTCATGGTCCAGCTTAATCAGTTTGCTTTACAATGTGTTCTCCTACCCATTGGCCCTAAGACCAACAGAAATTTAAAAAAGACTTTCCACACATCAAAAATTCTTCCTTATTCTACTGTAAACCAACAGGCAAACTGAGATTGTGCCAGTAATCAGTGGTCTGATGAAGAAGTAACCAAGATTTTACTGTTACCTGAATTTCCAGTGCATGCATCTCCTTTTAAGAATGTTGATGTATGAGTATGAGAAGTTGTCATGGAAACCATGATCCTTCATCTCTCGTGCCCTTTTACCACTGTACCATGTCGTAGAATTTCAGATTAGGGGGACTGATCTTATTTCTTTAATAGGGGTGTGGTGTACTTAAAACAATCTTTTAAGAAAAAGATGATGCAGTTCTATATTTATTGTGCTGTACCTGGCCCAGATGGAGCCAGTTCAACCTGTTTAATTTGTATTTTTTCCAGTGTTAAATCTCATGTTGTGCCCATTAAAATATTTCCTCCCCACCTCAGGAATGAGGCAAAAAGATTGCCTGTTTTCTCCTTGAGATTTCACTACCTTTTATGTTACAAGTTGTGTATAATTGTTCATCTATGAGAGAATAAAAAGTGGATTTAAAGTAATCCTGGGTTTTCCTCTTTTTGTGGCTAAATCTACTAAAATGATAGATACACAATGTTTAAATTTGTAATCAATTTCTAATGATTTACTTTTTGGAATTAACTTACAGGTGAACTCCTTTCCATCTTTTGTTGTAAGGAAATGAGAACACAACTTGCTGCCTGTGACTAAATATTTGAACAATGATCCATAGAGTCTCAAAATAATCCTTCTTCCCCCAAAAAACAAAACAAAACAAAAAATTGTTCCTTTTACTTTTTAAGAATAGCACCTAGCCCCAGGGGTGGGGAACCTGCAGCCTCTAGGCCACAAGGGGCCTTCTAGGTCCTTGGGTGCAACTTTTTGACTGAGTCCAAGTTTTACAGAACTAATCTTTTTTATTAAGGGGATGTGTTCTGTGAGGTTTGGATTCAATCAAAGAGCTGCACTTGAGGACATAGAGGACCACATGTGTCCTCTGAGGCTTCAGGTTCCCCACCCCTGACTCCTAGAGCCTTCCAAGTCTTAGCATTTGCTCTTCTCAGTATTCTGCCTTAATGGGAAAATCTAAAAAATTTCTAAAAATGCATTTAAATTCAAGAGGAGGTCTATGAGACAAGTAAAAAGTAAAGCCTTATAAATTAGATTACTTAGAAATAATTCGGCTTACTTGTAACTAATAAGAAAGCATAGGAAATTACATGGATGTTTATTTAAGCAGTATTTTGTTAATATCTTTCTAATTACCAAATGCTTCTCAGAAGAGCCCAAATTTCTCTAGAGAGTAAACATTAAATAAAAACTCACAAGAAGGAGTAGTAGGTATCTATGAAAGGCCCTGAACTTCATCTCTTAGTGCTTTGAAAATGACTTTAAGGATATTATGTAATTAATGTATTTTCATGGAAGAGAGTACCTCAAAAGCAAATAGTTCCCCAAAATAGTGATGAAATAGGTTAGAACATGAAGTGCTTCTGTGACTAAGAAACACAACATTATTTCTTCGGCAATTCCTGAGGAACTTGTAAAGTTGCTAAATAACTGAAAAGTCAATTTTGACAATTGAAATATCAAATCAGAAGAGTCTACAGTAATTCTCAGGAAAAGAGAAACCTTGAACAAAGCAGGAGATAACAAAGAAGTCAACTATTGTGGGATTTAATCTACTTGTAAGGGAGGTGACATCTGTAGAATTCCTAGAGCTAGGAGAGATCTTACAGATCTACATGTACCCCAGCATCCTCATTTTACAAACTGTACATACAGAGGCCCTAAAATGTTTAGTTACTTGTCTAAGGCTCCAGATTTAGAACTAGAAAGTAGATCTATGTAAATTTAGGCTGCCAGGTGGCAGTGTGGACAGAGTGCTGAACCTGGAGTCAGGAAGATCAATTCAAATATAGCATCTGATGTTTTCTAGCTTAGTGACTGTGGGGAAAGTCACTTAATTGCCATCTTCCTCAGTTTCCTCGTCTGTTAAGTGATATCATCCACCTCCCAGAGTTATGAGGCAGAGAGTAAAATCTTCATAAGTCACTTTGCAAGCAGTACCATGCTTTAATTTTTTTGTATTTATCTAGTATTTAATGTTTCCCCAGTTACATGTAAAAACAATTTTTAACATTTGTTTTAAACTTTTGAGTTCTGAATTCCCTCCCTTCCTCCTTCCCCACTCCTCTCATTGAGAAATCAAGTAATTCCATGTAGGTTACATATGTGTAGTCATACAAAACATCCACGATAATCATACTGTGAAAGAAAACTGACAAAAAAGGTCAAGAAAAACAAAAATTGCTTCAACCTGTATTCAAAAACTATCAGTTTTTTCTCTGGGGATGGATGGCATTTTTCATCATAAGTTTTTCAGAGTTGTCACAGATCATTGTATTGCTAAAAATAGCTGTCATTCACAGCTGATCATCTTACAATATTGCTGTTTACTTTGTACCCAGTACATTTCACTTAGCATCAACCCAGGTAAGTCTAGGTTTCTCTGAGAGCATCCTGCTCATCGTTTCTCCCTAGAACAGTAGTATTCCATCATGATTACATACCACAACTTATTCAGCCATTCCCCAGTTGAAGGGCATTCCCTCAATGTCTAATTTCTTTACCCCAGAAAAGAGCTGCTATAAATATTTTTGTACATATAGGTCCTTTTCCTTGTTTGTTTTTTATCTCTTTTAGGATATAGACCCAGTAGTGGTGTTTCTAGGTCAAAGAGTATGCATGGTTTTATAGCCCTTTGGACATAGTTTCAAATTACTCTATTGAATATTTTAATCAATTCACAACTCTGACCACAGTACATTAATGTCCCAATTTTCCCACATTCCCTCCAACATTTGTCATTTACTTTTTCTATTATCAAATCTAATAGGTATGAGGTGGTACCTCAGAACTGTTTTACCTTTCATTTCCCTAATCAATAGTTCGAATATTTTTTCATATGACTATAGATAGCTTTAATTCATCTAAAAACTAATTGTGTCTTTTGATCACTTATCAGTTGGGGAATGGATCTTATTAGAAATTTAACGCAGTTCTCTATGTTAGAGAAATGAGGCCTTTATCAGAGAAATGTTTAAAAAATTTTTTCACAGTAACTAGTGCTAACTGTTATTTCCTTCCATCCTGTTCCCTCTACCCCTGTTTATTTTCTCTCTCTCCTTTCACCCTGTCCCTCCTCAGAAGTGTTTTGTTTCTTAAGATACATTTTTATACCCCATTGCCTGTATATCTTATTTCCCAGTTACACGTAAAGATTTTTAACATTCATTTTTAAAACTTTTGAGTTCCCAAAGCTTTAATTTTTTAAACCTCTTAATTCAAAGTCCAATAGTTCTTCCATTTTTTTCTCTTCCTTTAGCTTTTTTTTAAAAGCTAGAAATCAAGAAAGTTCTTATCTGATAAAGGGATGTAAACAGGCAATTTCCAAAGGAAATCCACCCTATGAATATCTGGGGGAAAAGATACTTCAAGTCATTAATTGTAGGTTCTACCCTATATCCATCAGATGGAACGCAATGACAAAAAAAGAAAATGACAGTTTTGGGAGGGACTGAGAAAACGGGTGTACTATAAGTTTGGTGGAACTAGGAATTGGTCCAGCAATTCTGGGCAACAGTTTGGAACTATGTCAAAAAACAATCACTAAACAAATCCTTTGACCCAGGTACCCCACAGCTAAGTCTATGTCCCAAAAAGAACTGTGAAGAGGAAGAGTTTCCATATAACTGCTCTTTTTGTAGTAGCAAAGAACTAGAAATTAAGTGCGTGTCCATCAGTTGAGGAATGGCTTAATAAATTATAGCATATGAATGTAATGGAATACTTTTGTAATTACTGTAAGAATTGACAAAAAGGTTTCAGAGAAGCCTGAAATGACGTGTATGATGAACTGCTGCAGAGTATGGTAAGAGTAAATAGAACAATTTCTACAACAGTTGCAACAACATTGTAAAACAATACTTGAATCACTTAAGAACACTGATCAAAGTAAGGATCAACCATGGTTCCAGAGGACTGATGATGAAGTATGCTGCCCACTTCCTGAAATAGAGGTGAGTGCCCTCAACACGCTTGAGATGTGTATTTGTGGACACGGCTAATGCAGGAATTTCTTTCAACTGATCATGCATTTTAGTTGTTTTTCCTTGGAGAAGGGGAGATGGGACAGAAAAAAAAATATTCATTTAAAAAAATTCAACTAAAAAAGTAAGATAAAGAAATTTTGAAAAGAACTAAAGCTGATTTTCTTATCCTTGCTAGGTAAGAAAGTCCAGAGTATCACAGAAATCATTCCCTCTGATAAAGGTGAGAGTTAAGTGAGAAACTGCCAAGAATTTGAGATCAAGAGAAGAGCAGGGTGATCTGTAGATTGCTTTTCTGTACAGACATGCCCTAGTCTCATAAATTTAAAAGACAGTCAATTTAATCTCTGTCCAGTGACAGATTGCATTTTCCCTGTGACTTAGAGGATTTTCTTCAAGAGGTGGTATGGCCGAAAATTTAACCACTTTAAGCCAACCTATTAATGAGCTTCTCCAAATTTGTCCATGAAATGACATACAGTTCATCACTGGATCCATACTCAAAGCCTTTCTAACTTAGTAGTGCCTGCCAGTGAGAAGCCAGGATCCCCTTGATGCCATGATGAAGCATTGGAGTAGGTCATTAGTGGAGGTCCAAATGAAAAATGGTGATGTAGAGAAGGAATATCTCACTGGAAGTTAAGACAACCTAGGTTTACATCCTCCCTCAAACTAAGTCACTGATCCTGTGGTTTTACAAAACTCTGTGGGACTCAGTTTCCTCTGTGAGAGTTAAACTGATCACGGAGTTATCTTCCAACTCTAACACTGAATGACATAAAAAAACCTCTTGGAAAAGATACCTATATGTAAGCACAGGATTTATTTAATTTTAAAAATGATCTTATTATGGTTTTTTGTGGTGAGTTTTCTTTTTTTTTCAAAGAATTGAGATAATTCCTATAGTTTTGGACTTGCCCTGGCATCCAGTTATTGGGATAGCTAGCAGCAGCATCAAAAACCAAAAGATGGATTCAAATTAAAGGCCCAATTGTACATATCAGTCTGTGCATCAAACCCAGATGCATTTTAGACATTTTAGACAGCCCCATTGCTAGAGCCAGACTGACCTACATAGATGTCTCAGTCCTCAATCTGGCTCTTAAAGAGTTCACAGTTGGCTGTCAGTTTTAAGTTACATATGCAATAAAAATATCACTCTACAGACAGTATGATGATATACTTAAAGAATCCTAGAGAATCAACTAAAAAACTAGTTAAAATAATTAACTTTAGCAAAGTTGCAGGATGTAAAATAAACCCATGTAAATCATCAGTACTCCTACATATTATAAGGTTCAGCTGGAAGAGATAGAATTGGAAATTGTATAATATGATAAAATAGTAGTCTGCCTGCCCAAAACAAACCCAGGAACTATACAAACACAATTATAAAATACTTTTCAAACAAATAAAGATAGATCTACACAATTAGAGAAATATTAATTGTTCATGAGTAGAACTCAAAATCTTAAAAAATCAATTTTTAAAAATTAAATTAAAAATAAAATTTAAATTTTTAAAAAAGACTAAAAAGAGAGAGAGAATTCAGCAGGCATCATATACAAATGCCAGCCCTGAGTGAAACAAGGCTGGCAAGGGAAAGTCAGCTTACCAAAGTCAGAGTTGGATACATTTTTTTTTAATTTTTTAAAATTTAATTAAATTATTTTGTTTTCAGTATTTGACAACCATTTCCATATATCTTTGATTTTTTTCCCTTCCCTTCCCCGCTTCCCACTCCCTCCCTGAGGTGGCCTTCTACACATACATTCCTATTAAATACATGTAGCATAGAAGAATTAAAATGAATGGGAGAAGTCATAAAATAAAACATAATACAAAAGAAAATGGTCTGCTTCTATCTGTGATTCAATTCCATAATTCTTTCTCTGGATGTGAAAGGTATTTTGCCTCAAGAGTTCATTGGAAAATTTTTAAGTTATTGTGTTGAAATGAAGTATTAAGTCTATCAGAAAAATTCCTTGCACACTGTGGTTGTTGCTATGTACAAAGTTCCCCTGGTTCTGCTCCTTTCACTCAACATCAGTTCATTTAAGTCTTTCCAGACCTCTCTGAAGTCTTCCTGTTCATCGTTTCTCATAACACAATAGTATTCCATTACATTCATATACCATAACTTGTTCAGCCATTTCTCAATTGATGGGCATCCCCTTGATTTCCAGTTTTTGGCCACCACAAAGAGAGTTGCTATAAATATTTTTGTACATGTGGAACCCTTTCCCATTTCTGTGATCTTTTTGTGATAGAGTCCCAGAAGTGATATTGCTGGGTCAAAGGGTATGCACATTTTTGTAGCCCTCTGGACATAGTTCTAAATTGCTCTCTAGAATGGTTGGATCAGCTCACAGCTCCACCAACAATGAATTAGTGTTCCAACTCTCCCACATCTCCAACATTTATCATCTTCCTATTTTGTCATGTTAGCCAATCTGATAGGTGTGATGTGGTACCTCACAATTGTTTCGATTTGCATCTCTAATCAATAGTGATTTAGAGCATTTTTTAATATGATTTTAGATAGCTTTAATTTCTTCCTCTGAAAATTGCCTGTTCATATCCTTTGACCATTCATAAATTAGGGAATGACTTTTATTCTTGTATATTTGACTCAGTTCTCTATATATTTTAGAAATGAGGTCTTTATCACAGACACTGGTTGCAAAAATTCTTTTCCAGCTTTCTGCATCCCTCCTAATCTTGGTTGCATTGGGTTTGTTTGTACAAAAACTTTTCAATTCAATGTAATCAAAATTATCCACTTTGCACTTCATAAAGTTCTGTATCTCTTGTTTGGTCATAAATTTTTCCATTCTCCACAAATCTGACAAATACACTATTCCTTGCTGCTCTATTTTGTTTATAGTATCAATGTTTATACCTAGATCATATATCCATTTGGATTTTATTCTAGTGTATGGTGTCAGGCATTATTGGTCTATACCCAGTTTCTGCCACACTGTTATCCAGTTTTCCCAGCAATTTTTGTCAAACAGTGAGTTCTTATCCCAGAAACTGGAGTCCTTGAGTTTATCAAACAAAAGATTGTTATATTCATTGATTGCTGTGTCTTGAGTACCTAACCTATTCCACTGGTCTACCCCTCTGTTTCTTAGCCAGTACCAAGTGTGAATACATGTTTGTCTGAAGTGGCCACAGTGAAGGGGAGCACCATGAAGCTGGTATAGGTTTGGTTTCATAATTCAAAACTAATCTAATCGTGTATGACCTATATCGAATTGCTTTCCCAATGAGGGTCGGTGGGAGGGAGAATGGGAGAGAATGTGGAACTTCAAAGCTTGAAAAATGAATGTTAAAAATTGTTTTTGCATACAATCGGGAAATAAGTTGTACAGGCAATGAGGTATAGAAATCTATTTTGCCCTACAGGAAAACAGAAGAGAGGGAGATGAGAGAAGGGGGGGCGGGGGTGATAGAAGGAAGGGAAGATTGGCAAAAGGAGTAATTGTGTTTGCACGCTGTTCTTCAGTGGAGGGAGGGGAGAGATGAGGAGAAAATTTGGAATTCAAAATCTTCTGGAAATGAATGTTGAAAACTGAAAATAAATTATATTAAAAGAAAAAACCAATATAATCAACAAGATTGTATGTATGCCCACCTAAAGGACTGAACAACAGGCTCATGAAAATGTGTTTACCACTTGCTGGAAAGTGCCATGGCACTATCAGCAGTACATATGCTCCCACCATGATGAACCCCGATGAGGTCAAAGAAAAATTTTATGAAGATCTGGAGACCTTCAACATCAATGTGCTGAAAGAGAACAAGCTTATAATTCTGGGTGATTTTAATGTCTGAGTAGGCAGACTACAAGAAATGGCAGGGAGTCCTTAGGAGGAATGGAGTTGGAAACAGCAATGGTCACTTATTACCAAAGATTTGTGCATCTCATGACCTTCTCATTACCCACACTGTCTTCCGCTTACCTAACCACAATAAAATTTCATGGATGCACCCTCACTGCAAATATTGGCATTTAATTGACTGTGTTATTGCAAGAAAAGACAGGTAGATTGTAAAAGTGACAAAGGCAATGTGTGGTGCAAAGTGCTGAACTCAACATAGACTTATTCTCTCCAAGATAAATATTCATATTCAACAAAAGCAGCAGCCCCAAGAAAAGTTGGCTACCAGAAGACATCTTGTCAACAGATTGGAGCACCCTGAGTGGAAACAGTTTGTTGCTCACTTGGAAGGAAAAATAAGCCAACATGCATTTGGCAACAGTGGAACAGTAAAGGAGTGGGCAGCTTTCGGAGATTCGATGTATGGCTCTGCCTTTGCTCCATGTCAGAACAATTGCAGATATCAAGATTGGTTTAACAGAAATGATGGGGAGATTCAGAAGCTGCTAAATGAAAAATAAGAACTCCAAAGAGTTTACCAGTAGGGTGGTTCATCATCTAAGAAGGTAGCATTTAATTCCAGAGATAAAAGACCTGTGTAGATCATTTCAGGAGGGAAAGAGAACAGTAACAAATGGAAACATAGAAAATTTCTTGGTAGAGACAGTGTCTGAACTGAGCCTGAGAAGAGATAGGGCAGAAGGGAGGGGATAGCAGGCAGAGGGCAGGGAAATAGAAAGCAGATCTTGGGTTCCAAAGGAAGCATGAGAGGGCTGTCCTTAATGCCTTTCCTTTGTCTGTGTCTAAAGCTTTCTTGGATATCACCAGTTAATAAGCTATATGACCTTCCCTTTGGGGCTTTTCGTTACACATCAAAAAAAGGGCACATTGGATTTCTTGTTGTTCAGTGTATCTGACTCTATGTGACCCCATGGACAAAGTAATGGCAAAGATACTGGCACATTTTGTCATTTCCTTACTCCAGTGAGTCCCTATTGTATAGATGAGGAACTGAAGCAAATAGCAGATAAGTGACTTGTCCAGGATCACATAGCAAGCAAATGTCTGAATCCAGATTTTACACTGACTAATTTATCAAATTCCTCTGTGAAACTCAACAGTGGATTCTGCTATAGTCGCACCACCCCCCTCCAAATGTTAGAGCCTTCCTCTCCATGACCTGTCAAGTTCAACACTGTCATAATACTTAAACAGTTAGATAAAACAGTACATAAAAAAGAGAACTTAGTACAATGTCTTTTGTATCTATAGTAGATACTTCCTAAGTGTTTCTTGAACTTGTTGAATTTTGTCCCACCAGCCTCAGCTCACCTTGTTCAAAAATAAATTTTGTCCTCAATCTTATCAAAAATCTTGTCAGCATTAAATTGAATAAATATGAGGATGACTGGAACTTGGTATGGCCTGTTTGTCTTTGGTTGCCAAAGAAGACCGCGCCATCAGAGAAATAATGACTGACTTGCACTTGACTTTGTTTTTGAGTGAGGGAAGGCTGTGCAGGTCACTAGTCTCACTTCTCCTCCAGAGCCATATGAATCCAGTGACCAAATATTCATCAGGATGACTAGAGATGACACAGGATGAGGCAATTGGGGTTAAGTGACTTGCACAAGGTCACACAGCTAGTGAATGTCAAGTGTCTGAGGTCCTGACTCTTGCACTGGTGCTCTATCCACTGCACCACCTAACTGCCCTCTCCTTCTTAGAAAAACATCTGCCACTTTGCAACATATCAACAGTGCACAGCAGAACTCCTTTTGAGTCTAATCCTAGGTCAATTAGTCTCTAGTTCAAGCAACTGGAAATTAGGTTGTCTTTTAAAGATAACCCTAGTTATTTTTTCACAACTGCAGCCTATCTAAGAAGTTTTTCCTAATCATGTGGCTAGCAGAATGTAGAAGTAGAGGAGTAGAAATGACCAAAATCATATTTACAACATTTATATCAATCAATATGATATGCATAATATTTATACTAACCATTTAGACTTATTGGATCTTGCCTACTTCCAGGGGACACTGACTTGGAAGTTGAGGTTGCAGCTAAAATGATCAGTGGCATCCCCTGATGTGCTTAACTATCCCTGCCCCCTGCACTTGTAACTGCCAAGTGAATCAAATCAGGTGCCTCACTGCTACTCCTGGCCACACTAACCCTGATTCTGAGCCCCTCTGAATAGCCACAAGGCTCAACAACTCTCATG
This sequence comes from Potorous gilbertii, assembly GCA_028658325.1. Classification (NCBI taxonomy): domain Eukaryota; kingdom Metazoa; phylum Chordata; class Mammalia; order Diprotodontia; family Potoroidae; genus Potorous; species Potorous gilbertii. The sequence goes on from JAQQSK010004197.1 coordinate 237,844, forward strand.
ACTTAGAGACTGCTCACATAAGATCAAGAAGGTGTGGTGGTCCAGCTGTTTGTAGAAAGGAGGACTTTGCTTGCAAGCCATTTCTCTCACCTTGAAATTAAACTTCTATTTGATTCCTGGCTCTTCTGTCTCTAGCCTGCTCTACTCTAGCCACCCACAGGTTAGAAGTTGGTTTGGTCTGGTTGACAAGATGATAACCAGTTAAACAACATCTACACATACTTAAGTCTCTACAAGGCACTTTCATTACACATTGTCACAAATCTCTCAATGAAACAAATTGTTGTTGTTCAGTCAATTAGTCATGTCTGACTCAGCATGACGCCATTTGGGGTTTTCTTGGCAAAGATACTGGAGGGGTTTGCCATTTTTTTCTCCAACTTATTTTACAGATAAAGAAACTGAGGCAAATGATGACTTGCCCCTTGACTTGCCCAGGGTCACACAGCCAGTAAATGTCTGAGGCTAGATTTGCGCTCACGTATTCCAGATTCCAGACCCAGTGCTCTATCCACTGCACCACCTACTTACTCAGATATATGGCTTCCACATATACTTTATTGGTTTATCTAGCAAGGATAGACCAGTACTTTTACTGCCCAGCCTTCATTTTATATTTTAGGGTGGTACTGATGAGGGTTGGAAAGATAGAGGAACCCCAAGACTGGAGTTCCCTGTGTGGGCCATCTGGAAAAGAATTCACTGACTCAAGCATTCTTGAAGTTAAGGTGGTAAAGAGTTATTACACTTTTCAGTAGGCAAGAGTTTTTAGGGAACCTGCAACCTTGGAGGGGTACAGGTAAAGTTCATATAGGATATTCTATAGTATAACATGTGCCAAATATGCTAACTAGGTGATTCAGGGTGGGATTAGGGAGTGGCTAGTTCTTAAAGGAACATGCACTTTTGGTATCTACTGAGCAGATACTTTACCCAGAGTTCATTGGGAAATAGCCCAACACGGGCTACATGGAGGTATGATTTTAGGCCTGAAATATCGCTAAGTCAACTAACCATCAGAACTAAGAAATACTCAGGATGCTTTCATCAATGTTTTGTTAGTTAGACAAGATAAACATAAAGGAGTATACATATATCTAAGTCTAGGATACAGCGAGTAGTAAATGTTGTCATGACCCAGTACACAGCCCATTCAGCCAGCACATCGTTGGTTCAAACTTATAAATTCTATAGGTACAACTGGCTACTGTATCAGGAAGAGAGATTACAATTTTGCTGGGACAGGCTGTCCTTGTGCTAGAGAGAAACTGCCTGAAACTGTTTTGAGGCCAGGGGAAATGTGATTTATAGAGATAAATGTGATTTTAGAATTGGGGTTTAAGCACAGACACCCAAGCACACCATCAATGCTATGATCCTCTGGTTGTCTGAGAAAGTTGGGTCTAGAGCTTTCAGGTTTGGAGAGCAGAGAAAAGGTCCTGCAGATCTGTTTTGGAACTGAATTGGCTCCTGAATTGTTCTGGCTTCTGTTTCTTTCCACCACTAGTTTTCAGTTATCTTTGTAGCCTAATTCTTAAAAGACCAGATTGGAATACATTCAAAATTCTAGGGAAGATAAAATTGAGAAGGGCTCTTGGAACTAAATACTTTATACCTAGGATTTTTTTAAACTTTCAAGCGTTACCACGTGATTGCTTTTCAGAGTCCCTATTATGATCTTAACCACTGGTAAGGGCTGTTAAAGGGTCCCCCGCAATTGTCTTTTTGAGTTGCCAGAAACACCGGATCCAGAGCTTGCAGGAGGTCTTGAATGCGTCAAGGATGAAACTTCCCCTCAGCTTGATGGGATGAAGGGACTTGGACCCCAAAAAGCAAAGGCCATGTCTCCAGAAGCACTGCTAATCTCAGTAAGCCCAAGTGAGAAAATTCTCTCCTTGTTACAGGCACATACAGAGTCGATCCTGTAATTCCTCAGATAAAGGCACAGGGTGCCTGCCCAAGGACCATGCGGTAGCAAACCACCTATCTTGTACCTTCCACAAAGCTATCTCTGTTGACTCCCAGAGTTTTCCCATACATTCCAGCAGCCCAGTACCTGGACTACTTGCATGTACTGATCATTCCTTAACCACCCTCTCACACACACACATCCCCCCCTGCAATTAGCCCATCACCTGATTAGCATACTTGGCTTTCCTTTCCCTGTCTCTTTTCCATATGAGCGTTAGCATTGCCCCCATTAAGTTGTAAGTTCCCTCAGGAACTTCACCCACTTTCTTGGTATCACAATAAACTTTACCACTTGACTGAAAGAGAATTTGAGTTCATGAATTCATTCCAGGTGATGCTGCCCTATACATTTTGGGGCTCTCAGCACCCCTAAACCACATCAAACTGACATAATTTGTTGTTGCATCCCAACCCGAATCCCTGTGTGTCCTTGGGAGGCAAGACTGGCGCCAGCCAATACATGCAGGTTAGGAAATACTTGTGCAGCTGGAGTCCTTCTCAGATAAGCAGACACTCCTATCTTCATAGTCTGGCAGTTTTCAAGGGAAAAGAATTCTGCTTTTGTCATCACCTTGCTCCTCCCTGTGGGGAAGGATCTGGTCTTTTTTTTCCCACTTTTGCTGCTCCCCTCCCAAGTCAGGTTCCTTCCTGGTATCCCCTCCTCTCTTTGTCCTTATCCTATTATAAAAATGCTAAGTTCTGTAAGGAGTAGGAACTTATTGGGTTCCACGTGCATGCTCATTTCTCTTGTAATAAACCTGTTTTCACATAAGTCTCATGACTATGTGATTGCCTACTGACATGACGAAGCAGAGTCATTCAGTGTAATCTCCAGACTGGTTCATCATCATGAAATCTTCCTCAAACATATTTAATTTCTCCTACTTCCTACTCCTTTCACTATCAAAACTTGAAATAACTTTATGAAAAAAAGCTTTACATTGTAGTATATTTTCTAAAATGTTTTAAATTTGATAGTAATTCTCTATCAAATCCATCCATCGCTAATAGGTAACCTCTCAAAAACAGAATAGTTAGAGGGAAGGAGAAGTGCATAAGTAATGATAGTGATAAAAGATTAAGGAAGAAAGAAAAAATGTCAATGAAACAGAAAACACACACATACACACACACAGAAGAGAGCAGAAGGAAGGAACACAGAGAAGCAGGCAGTATTGGTCATGTCAGTGGTGGGGGGGTCCAGGAAGTCTGGGTCACATTTCATTTCAAATTTGTATTCACTTTCTTGGATTTTTGTTTTAAAGCAAACCAATATGTCATCCACAAACAAATATTTTAATTGCTTATCAATATTTATTCTTTTAAACTTTTCTTAGTCATGAAAAGCACTTATTGATATAGTTGTGCAGTTTTAATTTTTATCATTAAAGTAGCCTTTATGAACTATGGGGGCCCTTATCCCAACTCTCACTCTGGAAAATTAGGTCCCCAAAGTATAACTGACTGTATTTCCCCTCAGTATTCTAGGTGTGCCCTTGAGGGGCAATGGTATTCTTCTAATATTAATACCCTCATTCAGTTATGTTCTCCTCAATATCAATTGCCAAGAATTACTGCCTCAATATCATTTGTCAGTGCCAGTTTTGTTGTTCAGTTATTTTTCAATTTTGTTCAACTCTTTATGACCCAATTTGGGGTTTTCTTGGCAAAGATACTGGAATCGGTTTTCTTTTTCTTTCTCCCTCTCATTTTACAGATGAGGAAACTGAGGCAAACTGGGTTAAATGACTTGCCCAAGGTCAGCTAATAAGTATCTGAGACCAAATTTGAACTGAGGTCTTCCTGCCTCCAGACCGGTCACTCTGTCCTCCTAAATGTCACTGATATTTGGGTGGTAACTATCAATTAAGCCAATTTATTTTCTTCATTATCAATTATCTAACAACAATTAACTTTCATAAGTAGATATTTATTGAAAAGGTATAACAAGAATCAAAACTGTCTTCTCAAATAAGAGTGGGCTCAAACATAGAGTGATAATTACAAAGCTTTCCCCCTATCAAATTTATTTTTGAAAGTGGCATAGCCCAGTCTCTGGAGGGAGAGTCTCCTTTACTTGCAGGGTGTGGTATCTCAGGTTGATCCGAAGTTGGGCTGAGTCAACCAGATTGTTTGTCAAATGCCATAGTATAAAAGTTTCCATCTTAAACAAGTATTGGAGCAGTAAAAAAAAAAAAAAAATCACCTTTTGGATCTACAGAGAAGGGAAGCGTGAGGATATCAAGAAATAATCAAGAGATAGTGAGGATGGCATATGATAAGGTGGAAATTTTTTGATATTATAAAATTTAAAACAAAATTAATGTAAAAATTATAAGGGAAATGTATAGCTAGAAAAAGAAATCTTTGCAATACAATACACCGATAAAAGTCTCATATCCAAGATATATATAAGGAACTGACTCAAATTTATAAGACTAAGACCAATTCTCCAATAAATAAATCGTCAAAAGATGTGAATAGTCAGTTTGCAAAGGAAGAAATATAAGCTATTAATAATAAATCACTATTAATTACATAAATGTAAATTAAAGCACTCACACCTAGCAGACTGGCAAAGGTGGAAAAACAAATTTTTCTTTGACCTCATCAGGATTTATAACGATGGAAGCAGAGGCACTGATGATGGTGGCATGGCATTTTCCTACGAGCGGAAATTTCGTTGTCATGAACCTGTCATTCACTCCTTTTGGCAGACATACTAACTTGCTGACTAGGTTAGTTTTGAAAATGAAAAATATTAGAGGTGTCATGAGAAAACATACACACTAGTGTACTGGTACTGAAGGTGTGAATTGATATAGTCACCCTGGAAATTAATTTGTATCTATGCCCAGAAAGTTACTAAATTGAATATACCATTTGACTCAGTAATATCACTTCTTAGGCCTATAGCTCAAGGAAATAAAAGAAAGCAGAAAAGGAACTATATATATAAAAATATTTATAGGAACTCTTTTCATAGCAGCTCAAAATTGAAAACTAAGGAGGTTTTCCTTAGTTTTCTTCCTCCTGTTGGAGAATGGCTAAACAAATTGTGGGATGTGAATACAATATGATATTATTGTGCAATAAGAAATGATCAAACAGTTTATGAGGAAACTAGGAAGGAACTAATGTAGTGTGAAGTAAGTAGAACCAAGAGAGCAATTTAATAAAAAGAGAGAGCACTTTATTATGCTTTAGTGTCTGCAATGGACTTATTTGCATGTGTTAGGTAATTCATTTGAGTCTCACAAGGATCCTATAAGGTCAATGCTATTATTGCCCTCATTTTACAGATGAGGAAACTGAGGCACACAGAGGTTAAATGACATGTTCAGGGTCACAGAGATAGGTGGAGCATCTGAGGCAGGATGCAAAATCATCTTCCTAACTGAAGTCTTGCTGCCTTTACATATTATGTGATAATATTATAGAGAAAAAATATTTTCAAAGACTTTTGATCTCTGATCAATGCAATAATAAATCACAAGTTCAAAAGAATGAAGATAAAACATGTCACTCACCTCCTGGCGGACAGATGATGGACTGAAAAAACAGAAAGAGAAGTGCATTTTTGGACATTGCAATGTGGAGATTTGTTTTGCTGGAATATGCAGCTCTGTATAGAGGGATTTATTTTTCAGATTTGTTTTTTTATTTGTTCAGTGGGATAAAAGTGCTTGTTAGTTGTTGAAAAAAAGTAAAATAATAAACTTTGTTTAAAAGCAGGTTGCTCCTCATTGCTATTGCTGGTGCATCAGGCTCAGATGCTGATAAACTATAGTATATCAGATCCAGTTCATGGACTTCTGTGGCTCTTCCAACTTTTGAGAGTGTCTCTAACACTCCTTCACCTTTGAGCAGGAAAGAGCAGTTACAACAGGGCCAGAAAGCACCGCAAGATCATGTGTTGTTGTGCCTTTCTGAGGAGTGTAAGCTGCTAATCTTGGCTTTCTCCCCCTACTAGGAGGCTTAGAGAAACCTCAATTTGGCTTGTGTTGGGCTTTTTATATGCACACTCAGTTCTGGCTCAGTATCCAATGAAAGGATTTTTCTTCATCCAGTAAGCAGATAGGTAACAGTCACAGAATACTTTCTTGTGTTCTGAAGTGAAGAGATGGGCCTGCCTCTCTTTCTCTCTCTCTCTCTCTCTCTCTCTCTCTCTCTCTCTCTCTCTCTCTCTCTCTCTGTCTCTCAAGTTTTCACAGGCTTCCAGAAAGAAGCAAGCTTCCTAAGTATCCTCATGGACTGCCAGCAAGCAGAGCCTATTTCATATGCTTCCTGGACCAGGCCACAGTTGATCTATCTACCATTACATTATTATAATTTGTTATACCACACATTGCCTTTGCCTTTGTCACTCATATCTTGTCTATCTCTTCTCCTTACAATCACATAGTCTATTAGATGCCAATGTTTGCTGTGAGGGTGCATCCATGAAATTTTATTGCATTTAGGTTGATGATGAGGTCATGCAATGCACAAGTCTTCAGTAGTAAATGACCATTGCTATTGCCGTTTCCAACTCCATTCCTCCCTAGGATTCCCTGCCAAGTCTGATAATCTGAGCCTACTCTAGAATTAAAATCACAAAGAATTATAAGCTTGTTCTCTTTTGGCACATTGATGATAAGGGTCTCTAGGTTTTCATAAAATTTTTCTTTGATCTCATCAGGGTTTATTACGATGGGAGCAGAGGCACTGATGATGGTGGCATGGCATTTTCCTACGAGCGGAAATATCATTGTCATGAGCCTGTCATTCACTCCTTTTGGCAGACACACTAACTTTCTGACTAGATTAGTTTTGATTGCAAAACCCACATCAGTTTCACGGAACTCTCCTTTACTGTGCCCACTCCAGAAAAAAATGTGAATCTAGATCCAGCTTCAGCAAGCTGGCCTTCATTTGCCAACTTTGTTTCACGCAGGGCTGCCATGTAGATGTGCTCAGTGTTGAGTTCTCTTGCAACAAGAGCAGTTTGTCCTTCAGGTCTACTGGATTTTGTGTTGTCTACAAGCAGGCGCTCATTTCATGTGCTGATGGTGAGTAGAATCATTTTTGCGGATGTTTTAGTACATTTTGTACACTTTTTTGTTTCAAATGCATAATGGGATTTCTTGCCTGCCACGGTAATCAGGACAGGGTTGAGTAAGCAATGTTTAGGGCACCTTTTCTAACCCCCTTCCTCACCCCAGGAGGTGAGCAGCGGGATCCTTACAAGGCTGATCACACAGAGGGGGCTGCCGAGTCCCACTGCTGCTTCCAGTAAGAAAGGATCCTACGGCTTGGGCTGCCTGGGCACAGGGTTGTGATGACAGCTTCCAATGTATCTTCACCTGCTGCTTCATCACTTGCCTGTTGCCACAAGACTTTAAGGTATGATAGTAAAATGATTTGGGTGATGTCTTTTGATTCATGCATAAATTGGATTTAAGTGAGGCAGAGTTGCACAAAGTTGTCAGCCTCACTCTCTCCTCCCAAGTCATCATGGTACAGTGGCAAGACAGAGTCAAGATGGCTGGTGATGGCTCAGGATGTAATGTGTGGTTGCAGAGTACTGGACTGATCATAGACTTATCCTTTCCAATTTCAATATTCACATTCATCAAAATTGCCTCCCCCAAGGCCAGAAGAATTAATGTCAACAAATTAGAGCTCTTCTCTGAGCATGAACAGTTTCTTGCTAACTTGGAGAGAAAGTTGAGCCAACACACAGCTGGAAACAGTGAAAGAGAAAAGGAGTGGGCAGCTTTCAGAGATTTGGCGTACAGCACTGCCTTTGCACATCTGGGTCAGAACACTCACAAACACCAAGACTGGTTTGATGCAAATGACAGGGAAATTCAGAAGCTGCTAAATGAAAAACGAGAACTCCACAGGATTTACCAGCAGGATAGTTCATCCACCTCTAAAAAGACAGCATTTAATTCCATCAAAAGGAAAGTACAAGCAAACCTTAGAGAGATGCAGGATTCCTGGCTCAGTAAGAAAACAGATGAAATTCAGTTTGATGCTGATAGTAACCATCCAAAGCACTTTTATGATTCCCTGAAAGCTATTTATGGACCAAAAACCTATGGTGCATCACAACTATTCAGTGCTGATGGAGCCACATTGATAAGTGATAAGGATATGATCCTGGAAAGATGGGCTAAACACTTCCATAGTGTAATCAACAAACCACCATCAGTCAATGTTGAGGCCATTGACTGTTTACCTTGAAATGGACAGAGTTAATAAGTCACAGGCAAAAGTCAATTAGGAATTTTGAGAGCGTCATTTATTAGCCAGGCTGGCGGCTGCCTCATGGAGAGACCCAGAGAAGACAGCTCTGAACTGAGGTGGGTGAGTGCATTTTTAGCATTTTGGCGCTACTCAGTATAGCCTTGCTGTTTCCACAACAAACAAAGTTCTGACACAGCAAGAAGGGGGCTTGTTGTTAGGCAAGAGCCCCCAAAACAGAGGGTGGTTGTCAGGGTGCTACTAGGCAAAGGACCCCAACAGAGGAGAGGTGCCAGGAGAGGGATCCAATCACAGACTGGTTGTCATAATTGTCAGGAAGGGAGGGTGCTCAGCAGAAGGTGGTTACCTGGCAATGGGGGTCTAACATTAGGTGGGGCACAGGTGGTTATCATGCAAATGGACCAAACAAAAAAATAACTGTTAACAATTCATCAGATATTTTACAACCCAAAGGGGAACAATGTTTTGACAGGGGCCCAGCAAAAACCTGTTACTAGGCAGGTTATCCAACCCTGCCCAGTAACCTAACAGATGTCTCTCAGCCTAGGGGCCCAGGGAGGAATAATGTCCATTTCAACCTCAGATTGAAGTCAATCCCTCCTTAGTTGAACTTCCAACTGAAGAAGAGGTTTTGAGGGCCATTAGTCTTCTTTCATGTAGCAAAACACCTGATGCTGATTCTATTCCTGCTGTGATTTACAAAGTAGGGGGACCATTGCTCATACAAAAGCTGACTAAAATTTTCCAGGTGATATGGCAAGAGAAGGTTATCCCACAGGAGTTCTATAAAGGTAAAGGAAATAGATTGTCCTGCAACAAACACGGGGGGAAGTGGGGGTCTCTCTCTTAGTCATTGCTGGCAAGATTCTTGCTAGAGACCTCCTTAATAGGCTGATCTGGAAGTTGGGCATATACCTAAGAGCCAGTGTGGCTTCAGAAAGGGCTGAGGAATAGTCAATATAGTGTTTGCTGTCCAACAACCCCAGGAGAAATGCCAGGAGCAGAACAGATTGTGTGTCTGTACACAATGTTTGTAGATCTGACCAAGGCCTTTGACACTGTTAGTCGTGAGGGCTTATGGAAAATTATGTCAAAATTTTGTTGCCCAGAGAAGCTCACCAGTATTGTACATCAATTTCATGATGGCATGTTTGCTTGGGTTCTGGGTAGTGGACAATGCTCTTGTGCCTTCCCAGTCACCAGTGGAATGAAACAGGGCTATGTGCTTGCTCCCATGCTTTTTAGCAAGATGTTTTCAGCCATGTTGACAAATGCTTTCAATGAGGATGAACAAGGCTTCAAAGTCAGCTACTGTACTGATGGTAATGCTCTTCAATTTGAAAAGGTTACAAGTCAAGACCAAAGTGGAGGGAGTGTTGGTGCATTATTTTCTGTTTGGAGATGGCACACTCAATGCAGCCTCTGAATCTGAGATGCAACAAAACATGGATCAATTCTCTGCTGCCTGTGATAATTTTGGCCTAATAATTAATACCAAGAAAACACAGGTTCTCCATCAGCCACCATCACACCATCCAGGCATGGAACCATCAGTTACAACAAATGGAGAAGTTTTGAGTGCTGTTCACTTACCTTGATAGTGTACTTTCCAGGGATGTACACATTGACAATGAGATGGATGCACACATTTCCAGAGCTAGCTCAGTGTTTGGGAGTCTCCAAGGAAAAGTTTAGGAGAGAATAGGTATTAGACTGACTACCAAACTGAAGGTCTACAGAGTCATTGTGCTGACCTTATTGTTGTATGCCTGTGAAACATGGATAGTCTACCAGCGCCATGCCAGGAAATTGAATCACTTCTATCTGAACTGTCTTAGGAAGATTCTGAGGATCACTTGGCAGGATAAGGTACCAGACACTGAAGTCTTTGCTCAAACTGAACTGCCAAGCATTCAAACTATGCTTCAGAGAGCACAACTCCAATGGGCTGGCCAATGCAAAATGCATGCTTGCCAAAAAGACTATCTTATGGAGAACTCACATGGGGGAGGTGATCACATGGTGGTCAGAAGAAGCAAACCAAGGACTCTCTCAAGGTCTCTCTCAAGAACTTCGGATTTGACGTGTAACATAGGAGACACTGGCACAGGACCTCTCAGCATGGTGGGCCCATATCAGAAAGGGTGCTATGCTCTATGACAAAGCAGAATTGAGACAGCACAAAGTAAAAGTAGGATGTGCAAATTTGGAGTGTCCACCCCAAATATTCACACGGACTATCTGTGTCCAATCTATGGAAGAGGTTGTATTGGTCTGATCAGCCACAGCTGGACACCCTGAAACTTCACTTTATCATAGTGATTCGAGAATGAAGGACAACAACCAACAACCATAATTTGTTATGCCAATTGTTTCCCTTAAACAATCTTGTGTCAATTCAGCTTTATCATTATGAACAATCTTGTATATTATATATTGTATATTTTATTGTATAATTGTACATTGTATAATATATGTATATTGTATATTATATTTTTGCATAAATATTATCAATATTAAGTATAACATTTAATTAATTATATTGATCTATTTTTTTCCTCCTCTGTTTTATCATTCCATACCTATACTTGAGTATCAGGATTATAGATATACTGTGGCCAGTAAAATGACATTGAAGCAAGTTTTCTGGCCAAGATAATAGTTTATTAATAAAGATTCACGTAGCTATTATTGAAGTGGCCATCTCATCAAGGTTAGGGACCACATGGGATGGAAAAAATGTTTTAATTGAGACCTAAAAGGAAGAAGGGCCAGGGAACTTGATAAGTCTTAAGATTAACTGTGGAAAGTGGGTTCACCTACAGCGGCGATGGATCACAACCCTCTCTGACGCTTAAGAAATATTAATTTTTGTGTGCCTCAATTGCCTCTAGTGATCTTGGCTAGAAAATCAGAACCACCTCCGTCAGAATTGTCCCATTGGAGAAAGTCAATCAGTCCTAATTTTGACCAGGAGAGAGCTGTCTGTGGGGGAGAAATCCAGCCTAATCTGTTTCTTTGTTTACAGGTAAACAAAGCAGAGGTCCCAGGTTAAACTGTTTAGCAAAGAAAGATGTGTGTGGGCATGCACCTTCAGACAGGGATAGATAGCATTTTTAAGGCAGATACTGACAATTCTAAAAATAAGTGCAGCATAAATACTAGTTATAAAATAAATACAGTAGAGATCAGAAGTAATATTCATTTTTATCTCTAGCAATACATTATAGAAAGAATTGGGTCAAATGTCATCTTTCTCTATTTTTAAAAACTGTTTACATGGCATAAAGATTATTTTTCTTTAACTGTTATGTAGTATTCTTTCCTGAATAATATAGCCCTGAATATGCTTGATTTTTTTAATGTAATGGTTCATTGACAGTCTATTCAATTTTTTTTCTGAAATAGCTCTACTTATGTTATTTACTTTTTATTATGTCAATTTGAGTACTTTATATGTATTCATGCTTTTTATATGCCTGGTTTTGTTGTTTTAAAACTGTATGTGATATTACTGATTTTTTAAAAATTTCTCACTATTCATTGTGGTTTTCTATTTAAAAATTTTCAATTTTCAGTTGGTTTTCCTATCCTTTTCATTTCATTACTTTGTAGACCCTTTTTTAAAACATGACTCTTGATTTTGTGTATAAATTCAATTATATTTTGTCTTTCAACCTATTATTATTCTCTTTTGAATTTTTTAATCTATTCTTTGGTAATTATTTTGAGAATATTAATTTATTTTCTAGCTCCTTAAACAACAAACATATACATTTAGAGAAAAATTTATATTTAAAAATTTATTTGATGTCAATTAATCAACAAGTATTTATAAAATATCTCCTGTGAACCAGATATTGTACTATGAACTAAGATACAAAAACAAAAATGAAACATCCCTTGCCCTCAAGGAGTTTATGGTTTTATCAGGAGAGAAAACTGTGGGAAAACATTATTGCTTTTGAACCTAGCCCTGTGTAGTTGAAAAACCAGACCTATTACTAAGAGACCAGATTTATTTAATGCTTAACCGGGGAACCTAGGTTATGCTGCCCAGAAACCCAGTTAGATCTGAAGATTGTTCCAAGAATTGTAAGGAGTTTTCTTATACATCTCAAGCAACCCAAGTGTCTTACCTGGAAACTCCCTTAGTGCTAGCATCTACTGTTTTCTTGTTCCTTTGTTTGAATCCTATGTAATGTGTAATTTACAGACACTGAGGGAAGTGGGACACCTCTTTTTCTGCTTCCTCCTCTGCTGGACTACTTAATAAATGTCTTTCTAAATTATGCCCATTGTGGATTTTGTTCTCAGATAACAATTGGTCCTAGAAGTGGAGTCTCTGAGGACTGATCCTAGAGGTGGACATTGACCTAGATGGAATCACTCCCGAAATTGAGAACTGGGTGAGTACCTATAAGGTTAATAGAATAGGAAGAACTTCCCCACCCATTAATAGGTCAAACATATGGAACCGTGATCACATATAGCCTGTGATCACATGTAGCCTGGGTCACATGGAGCTCAGATTGGGAGGAAGTTGCTCAAGAGGAGGGAGAGAGAGAGAGAGAGAGAGAGAGAGAGAGGGAGAGCAGGCAGAGCAGAGAGAGAGAGAAACAAGCTGTGCATGGGCAGAGGGAGGAATTTGTCCAGAGGAACTAGTTTTTGCGAGGAGACCTGACAGAAAGAAGGTTTAAGATGTAGGCACTCCCTGGATTAGTGAGTACCCTGTTAAATTTTACCTCCTGGTATTCTAATGATGTCCCAAATAAATATTTTGGTTTTGCCTTTGAGGAAGAGAGTTTATTATATTTTGCAAATTTACCCTGGAAATACACATGCATATCCATAGTAGCTGCTATAGGTATCACATTGGTGTTACAGTAACACAGTGGTTCAGATAGAACACAGTTGAACTGGCCCTTGCCCAGGCTTGACCTTAAGACTGAGGACTCTTCATGTCCTGGGTAATTACTCAGGAAGGTTAGATCTAGTATAACCACCCTTACGGGCAAATGAGTAGTTAGTTCTCTTGGACCTGTTCATTGGGCCAGTTCTCCATCAGAGCTTTCTTTTTCTCTCCTTTTCCTCTTCCTGTACTTCTTCTACCTTCTCATGACTATTACAAAATAAACCAAATACTGGGTCTGTGACTATACTGTTGGCAGCAAACACAACGGTCATTAGTTGAACCACATGATCTGTAGGGAAGAAATCCCTTATCTGTTAAGTTGATTAAGCAACCCTGATGAACAGGTGACTGAACATTAATTAGTCCTATACTCATTCACTTAGGATGACCTTAGATTAATGAAGGAAACTCATACCTATATTAGTCAAATGAACTGTTGTCCAAAGTTGAGACATTCAAATGGCCTAATGCTCATACCCCAACAGAAAGGAACCTCTTTTTTTCCCTCTATACTCTCCCTATGAGTTTCTCAGGAAAATCTTTGTCCTGTGTTGTGTCTAGTGTTATTTGTAGATCTGCTTGGAAGATTTCTAAGGGGAAAATACAGCCAGCCATAAAAGCTGCTTTTAAAAAAAAATGCAGCCAGAGAGTTTAGAAAACTGGAAAGATTAACGAAGTTTCATATTTAAACAGTTTTCCCAGCTTTCTGTAATATGATGCTAAACTCTCTGGCCCAGTAAGCAGGGATTTATTAGCACTTTAGACTTTCAGTCAGAGATAAAGTTTTAGGAAGAGGAAAAAAGAAAAGAAAAAACTTGTAAGATACTTTCTGTCATTTTAGCCCTGGCTAGGTTGGGATTACAGAGATAAAGTCAGACAAGCAAGAAAAGAAAAATTTTTTCCTGGTTTGTAAAAATTTATGCCATTATAAACTAGTCAGAGGCTAAATTTGTAACTGAAATGTATTATCTTTGCTGTAAATTTCCAAATCATGGTTTGAAGATTTTTGTAAATGCTGAAATATTTTAAGAAGGAGAATGTGAGACTCCCACCATAAATCTTAGGAATGGATCTAACTGAAAGCACTGGGCTCTATAATTTGAGGTGCTGACAGCCGATAATCCTTTAGAAAATTGAGATTTTGAATAACACCATTGAAAGTCAGATTTGATTTGATTTTGTCCTAAAACTAAATTAAAATGTAGTTCCACTTAAAGTGAGATAATTGTGATGTTTGACCCTTTATAGGTAGATCAGACCTTAATGAAAAATATACTTGCTATTTGGCATTAAGGCGATATACATGAAACCTAATAAATAAGAACTTAAAGTATAATTACTTTATACTAGTTTTTTAATGTAATTGGTATAGAGTGCCAAATTGTTAGTTAAATGAAGTGATTTACTATAAGATGATCCACACTTGCTTTCAACTAAATTAATATTATTTAATGGGCAGCTAGGTAGGATAGAGTGCCAGGCCTGGAGTCAGGAAGACTAATTTTTGTGAGTTCAAATCTAGCCTCAGGCACTTACTAACTGTTCTACCCCAGGCAAGTCATTAACTCTGTTTTCCTCTGTTTCCTCTTCTGTATGTGCTGGAGAAAGAAATGGCAAATCACTTCAGTTTTTTTACCAAGAGACCCTTGAATGAGGTCACAGAGTCAGACACAATTGAACAACAACAAATAACTGGCAAAAAATTCTATGTAATGTTTTTTAAAATTCATAATATTGTTTATGTTTTTGTTAGGTTTCTAACTTTTCTTTTATTGTGATTTTTGGGAAATGATTGTATAAGAAATGCTATTAATTTGAAAATTGATACTCAGAGGGTAAATACAATTGTATCATTGGAAAATTAACTCCTTTTTGATAGAGACTATTGTTATTATGATTTAAAAAAGAAACCACTGTCAAGTATTTAATTGTATATATTTTGCTTAAAATGAATAATAATTGCTTAGATCTTGGGAAAGTATCACATACCTTGTGAATATCTGAGTTCTTTGGAAACTTGTCAGATTTTTATTTCTCTGAATCTTCCAGCTTTTGCAAGGTTATAAAACCTTACTAGCTCTTTGAGAGAAATTTCTGAAAGAATGTTATGAAGTTCTAATAAGAAACAAGATCTCTCACAACTGAAGTAAAGCAACTTACAAGTTTATTTTATAAAGAGTAAATTTTATCTGATAAATTGTTTGGCCATTACTTATGAAAAATAAAAGTGCACCTGGAATAATATGTGTTGAAGTCCCATCTCTGAACCAACTGAGTACTGAGAGGTCCCAGTTTTAAAGATTTTATTTTGGCCTTACATGTTAATATACAGTACCCTTAGATATGGATATCTATCAGCCTCAAGACTTACAGTAAGTAGCCAGTGTCTTTCTGGTGAACTGTACTATCATGTATGGTGAACTATCATGTATTCACTATATGTGTGAAGTCCCAGAATGTGATTATTTTCTAAATTTCTAATCACTGATGTCTGCTTCAGGATGAATTTAAACAGGAAAGTATATATCAGGCTTCTATGTATTTATTATTAACTTATTGTAGGGCAGTTAGGTGGTGGAGTAGATAAAGCATGGGGCCTGGATTCAGTCCGGCCTTAGACATTTACTGGCTGTGTGGCCCCAGGCAAGTTACTTAACCCTGTTTACCTCAGTTTCCTCATCTTTAAAATGAGTTGGAGAAGGAAATGGTAAACCACTCCCGTAACTTTGTCAAGAAAACCCCAAATGGAGCCATGAAGAGTTGAAAATGACCGGACAACCACAATTGCAGCAATATGAAAATAATAGTTGTACCAAAACTCAAGTTGTAATGACTGATCTGAGGATTGATCTGGGGAGCTATAATGTGATATCGTTCTGAGTTTGGAATGTCTAAGGGAAAATGTTTCAAAATATCAAACAGCTACATGGGATAGTTAGGACTCAAGGTGAAATAAATGGATTAAATGTAGTTTAATCTGTAACCTGACTTAGTTTACTTGCAGAGTCTGTTTAGGTATGTTTCCTTAGAAGATGAATAAGATTATGACTCTGTTTAACTAAATTTGTTCAACTTTAATGACGTCAAACTAAGCATGGGAGATGAGCAGTGAAGGAGATGCCTCTATTGACTCAGATGATTTTAAACCTTAACCTAGCTATCTGTTCCTGTAATTGTGCTTCTGCTAATATAACCAAGTTGGTCTGCAAGCCCAAAAAAGGGAGCCAGCCATTGGAATTTATTAAGTAAGAGTGAGATGGTCAGATCTGCCATTAGTCTCCATTGAAGGAGGGAGCTCAGCATTGGACATCTCGATTTCTGCACTATACTGGGAACATCTCTGAGCTCACTATGCTTCAGAAGCTTAGTATTAGGAAAACCTCTTTATTGTGCAAGGTCCTTGGTGCCCTACTTCATCACTACCCTCTGTGCCTCTGATAGAAGGGTAGAGACAAGAACTCCAAAACTTCCATCGAAGGAGGGAGCTGAACATTTCACCTGGATGCACTAGGCTGAGTCATCTCTGACTTAATGTTGGGGACACCTCCCCTCCTGCTTTTCAGCTTCTTTTTGTGTTAGTCTTTCCTTATTAGATTTGAAGTTTATTGAAAGCAGGAACTAATTTCTTTTTTGTATTTGTATCCCCAGAACTTGGCACAGTGACAGGCTTGTAGAATGTGCCTAATGATTGTTTATTTACTATTTCTAAGGCTATTGAAGGAAAGTCACTTTGGAAGCTACATGGAGAATGAATTGGGATAGAAAAAGGAATTGATACAGCAAGACCCATGAGGAGCGCACTGCAATAGTCCAGATGAGAGACAATGAAGGCCAGACATGAGGTGGCAGTTATGTGAATCATGAGAAAGTAATGAATGAGAGAGATGTTGTAAAGATAAAAATCATCGCAAGACGTGGCAACTAACGTATATATGGGATAAGGGAGCGTAAGGAGTCAATCATAATGTTGAGGTTGAAACCTAAGAGACTAGAAAAGTGGTGGCACCTTCAATAGAAATATTCAGGAAGAGAGAGGGATTTTGGGGGGAAAGATGATGAATTTCATTTGGACACATTGTATTTGAGAAATCTTCGGGACACAGTTTAGAGTGAAAAAGTCCTCGAAAATATTACTTAGTTCCTTTATGGAAAGTCTGCGTTCCAAAACGCATTTCAAGAGGGACTCTACCAAAAAATCCTCCAAAGAGTTATAGGTGCCTCAGGGTTCTCATTTTTTCCTAAATCTGAAGATGATTTGGAACTCCATGCAAAGGAATAGGGGACGAAGAGGGAAACAAAAAACCAAAAACCCTGGAGCCACCTCATCTTCCATCTTAATCCTCTGTTTCAAGACTTTATTATGTATATGTGGTCAACAACAAACCTACTCAACTTTGAGCCACATTACAAATATTCTTATCTTCCCTTTTTAGGTACATTCTATTCCTGCCCTGCCATCTCGATCTTTTAATAAAATGTCTGGCACTAGATTAAACAATAGAAAATTACATTTATTCATTCATTCATGCAACAGAATAGAATATCCAGGAATAGAAAAAAAAGTGTGTGGGTGTGTGTGTGTGTGTATTGTCAACTGGGTGAAATCCCCCTCAAAATACAAAGGAGTCCAGCTGAAATGAAAGTAGAAAAGTTTTATTAGGAGAAAAATCAGACACTAGTGCCACAGTACCCCAGAACAAAGAACATGGGAGCCCACAGACCAGGAGAGGCAGGGGTAATTTATGCTTGAAAACCACAAAGGGAAGACTTGGGGATGGGTTGGGAAAAAGAATGGATAGTTTTTCCCAAGAATAGGTGGGATACAGAAGTAGGATGTTTCCTAGGAGCAGTTGACAACAAGGCTGGTTTGGACCAGTTGAAGTGGGGTGGGTGGAAGGTGGAGTACAGCTCAGCAAGGTCAGCCAGCAGACATTAGCAAAGGTATCTGGGAATGAGCAAGACTGGCTCCCTGAAAGCTCCTGATTGACTCCTTTTGGCAAATGGACTTATTCTGCGTCCAGAGTACTTACTCTGGAAAGGTAACTCAAACAGACATGTTAATCTCAAGGATACTTCCAAATGCCCTCTTTGGGTCAAAGTGAACACAGAACCCACCACTGTCCAAGGATGCATGATCTGTAACTATTATGTGGTTTCCCTTTGCACAGATCTAACAAGGTTGCTAGTTTTTGCTAGGGTTTGAAATGGGGGTGTTGGGTTCCCTCCCCTCCCATAGCAAGAAGGAAGGCAAAAAGGAAGAAAAAAGGGAGTCATGACAGAATTAGTAGGGTTTACAAAAACAGATGTATGAAATGATGAGGTACAAGGTGAACAATAAGAATCAGGAACAAAAGAAAACCCAAACAAAATGAATGTCAGGTGGTCAGGGATGCCATATACTCAGCCCATATCCAGAGTCTTGGAGGCGCAATTCTCAAGAAGGTCATCTGCTTTAGGGACCACTTCAAGAGGACCTTGAGACCCTCACCAGATTTGGTGGTCCACTTGGGGACTGAAGCTTTATTTGGATGATCCAAGAGTCCAGGATTCAAATTTGATAGCTGTGGGAGTAGTCAGAAGGACCTGGTATGGGCCCTTAGATTGAGGGAGAGAGTGAACAATTCCCTGAATTCAGAAAAAGTGTCTCACTGCCCGAATATCTGTAACATGGAAACAACTACCAACTGATCAATGTGAGGCCAGTTCTCAGATAAGAAATATAAGTTACTTGAGATGTACACTTATGAGAAAATTCTTTACATCAATCTTGGACTGAACTGACTGAATTTCTGGTCAGAGTAACTTAGGTCCTTGGTTAAGAGATAATCCAGTTTCCTAGCCTCACAAGGCTAGGTTGAAACAATGCAATAATGTTTTCTCCAAGTTCCCACACTTCAGTAAAGTTCTCTCACAAAAGTTGGACTAGACCCATAATTGAATAGATATTAATCTACCTCCAGGATTGAGTCACAAGAGGAAGTAAGTATGGTTCACTCATTTCTCAGTACTATTTGCTTTCCTAATTCCCCCAATTCATTCAATTTTCCCTTTTTGCTTTATAGCAGAATGGGCAACCCACTCCCTCCATGGATTCCTTATCTATAAGCCAAATCTTTAATGTTTTTCATAAGTTTGTAATCATAATTACATTAAATCAGATTACATTAATGTCAAGTTACAGATCAGATGATTTCGAGAGTTCATAATGGATCAGTTTTGAGAAGGGAGACTCACATGTCACTAAGATAACCAAGAAAATTTAAAACATAAGCACCATGAAACAAAAAAATCAAAATAATATAGTAATTATCACTAATGTTAACTAACATCAAATCTCCTTTTATCCTAATAACTCATTCTCAAGGTCCATTTAATCAGCACATTTTGAGTCCCAGGTGTTTCAAGCAGTCATGTGGTCCATACTCAAAGCCTGAATTTCCATGATAAGTAAATTTGGAAGCCAATCATATACATGAATATACTTTTTAAAGAAAACAATCTAATCCTGTTGCTTTCTCTGAATTTACTATCCTATTTATTTAGAAAACTTTTACATCTTTTATTACTTTGCCTAATCATTCCCCTGCTTTAGGAGGATATCATCCTTATATTATAATTTTACCACAAATACAGATTAAAATTATAAGATGCTCATACTTGCACCCTATTATAGTACCCCAGAGATGTTCCAGTCACAATCTATTATTTAATAGATTTAGTATTGTGCTTACATTGATTATGAAAATTTGCTATCAAAGGAAAAGGAGGGATATAGTTATAACAAAATCTGGGGAAAAATCCATGAGTTCTGTTTGATTCCAGGCATCAATCATATCTGAGAATAAATATGTAGTCAAAAGCAAGACTCAGGATTAACCAGGAGGGGGAATTTCCTTTTCAGAAAGGAAACAGCACAATGGGGAACTAGAGTCAAAAAGATCCTACCTTAGGACATTCCAAGGACATTTTCAAAACTTTTCCCAGATACAGGCATCTATCTTTAGTTGGTCCCAGACTGCAGTACTTGCCACCTTCTACTATTGATTTCATGGCAGTTTAGATAACTATCCCTGTTATCAAAACTCAAAACAATAGTAAATTTCGGTCCCACGAATTTTTACCTCAAAAAGCAAAATTTCCCTAATTACAATTTAGAGCTTGAATATCTTTGCCTATGTTTCCCTAACAGTTAATATTTCATTTATCCTTTACTTACAAATTAAAACTAGCCATATTCGAAGGCTTCAGACATACAGCAAATACCTGACAGTTGACTCATCGTTAATATGTTGAAGCTACATCTTTCAACTACCCTATACATTTTCATAAGTCAAAAATAATCAAATGAAAATTGGCTATTATAGTAATATTGTTGTTAGTAGTAACAGTAGTAGTATTATGTTTTAAAACAAAATATACCTCATTGAATATTTAACAGTTTTCAAATATCTATTTTTATTACATCCTTTTAAAAGCTCAATCCATAATCTAACAGCATTCAGATTAAAAAGGAAGTTGTTTTGTCTAACAGCATTTCTGTTATAATGGTCTCTCAAATTTCATAACATAAGAGAATTTAGAAATGAAGTAATAACATAAGCAATAAAACATGAAACAAAACTTCAGACGACATCAATTCAGTTAATGCATTACCCCACATAAAAGTCATCAATCTTATTACCTTTGGCATTTTAAATCCACTTTAGAGTTATCAAGCATGCAACAATTACATTCAATTAGAAGAGTTAATAATATGTGCTTCCCATATGCCAATCACTGTGTTAAGCACTTTACAATCGTTACATTATTTTGATCCTCACAAAAACCCTGGGGAGATGGGTACCATTACTATTTTTCTTTTTATAGATCGTTAAACTGGGGCAAACAGGGACAAGATAACTTCCTTAAGATAGCTAACACATTTCTGCAACTGGAATGTAATTTAAATTTCCCTGCCTTTTTCCAACACCTTTATTTGGGAACCTGATCTGAGATGACTAATGAGAGGGTCAGAGGGAGAGGGTTTCTGAACTGGGAGAGTCACAGCAGAGCTTTGGTTTAAATCAGGCCTGCACAATCTACAACCTGCCAAAGGATTTTAGGCAGCCTGTGAAAAATGCAGAGGAAAACATCCTTTGTAGGTAGAGGAAATCCTTTGGTGGGCTTGGTGGGCGGCAGGTTGTGCCCTAGTTTAAATAATCTTTTCTCTTCTCATGGTCAATATGGGCCTCCATTATCTCTACTTTCACTCTGTTCTTTACACCTTATGATTTGGTTTTTGGCTTTATTCCACCGAAACTGCTTTCTGCAAAGTTACTAACGATCTCTTAGTTGTCAAATACAATGACCTTTTCTCAGTCCTTATTCTCCTCTCTGCATTATAGCTTACTCTCTCTTCCTTAATAGTCTCTTCTCTCTAGGTTTTAAGGACACCACTCTCTCCTGGTTTTTCTCCTACCTATCTGAATGGACCTTCTCATTCTCCTTTGCTGGATCGTCTTACAGATCACCCTCTCTAACAATAGGTGTTCCTCAGGGTTCTGTCATGGACCCTCTTCTCTCCTCCCTCTCTACTACTTTATTTAGTTATCTCATTAGCTGCTATGGTTTGGGCCATGACCAATCATCTTCACTTTTGATTTGCCATTGGACTTCAATGACTCTGGAAGACAGAGACTGAATCTGAGCATTTTCATGGAGGCAAGATGGATTTTATATACAGAAAGATTGTGGAAGGGATCTAGGGTTGGTCAAGTAGTCTGGGTTAACTAGAGGAGAGGTTTAGAGAGGGTCTTGATAGGAGTGGCCAGTAGCTGAGGTGATTAGAGGTCAGATAGCAGGAACCAAGAAAATGGGATTTTGATGGGATCAAGGATTGGAAGTAGCCAGAGGTAATCAGGAGGTAAAAGACACTGGAGGGCTAGGATAGGCTAAGGATAACAGATCTGGGCATGAAAAGCCACATCAATTGGGAAGATTCAAGGAGAGTTCAAGGTGGGGTTTTCCAGGGCCTATGAAGAAATGGGACTCAAATTCTTTTGGTGTAAGAGTTGAAGGTCTTGGCATGGACCTGTATACCCTGTCAGGGAGAAGATGTTTCCTTCAAATTCACAGCACATAGCACACAGTTTTATCCATTTCCTCTCTCTCTCTCTCTTACACACGCGCTCATGTGTGCTCTCACTCTCTCTCTACACATACACACACACACACACACACACACACACACACACACACACTTACACATGTATATATCCACACATAAATTTATATATGTATACACATACATATATAAATGAGACTAGCATTTGCTTAACTCACGTAGATAAATTTTGAAAGATCTTATTCAGTAAAAATTGTTGGAAAAACTGAAAAGTAGTATGATTAAAAATGTGCTTCCAAGCTAATATATAAGATATACTACAACAAATTTCAACTTCATCAATGACCTAAATATTTTTTGAAACAATAAAAGGCAGGTATATTATTTCATTGTTGGAAGGTTTATAAAAAGGTGTAAGATATTGAGAGAACTATCTAGTAATGTATAACAATTACAAAACTCATTATACCTTTTGACACGGTGACACTACCACCATATCTAAATCTTTAGGTTGTCATTAAAAGGAAAAAAAAGACCTCCATACAAAAGTATTTAACTACTTTATTTGTAGATCAATGATAGTAAAAGTAAATAAATGAAAAATTAAAAACAATCTCTATGTCCAATGACTAGGGAATGGCCAAATAAATGATAAATTAATATTATGCTGTCAAAAAAGCCAATTTTGAAGAATACAAAGAAATATGGAGAGATCTTTATATTACTCCACAAAGCAAGAATAGCAGACTAGAACATGTACATTGACTGAAATAATATGAAACAGCAGCAAAAATAAAATTCGCAGGTAAACTGATGGAAAAGAACTTGAAAAAGGGAACCAATATATTATCTGTCAAAATTTAAAGTATAATATTTGTATCTTTTTTCTGTCTCTTTTAAACATATGCAAATATTTCACATTTTATTATTTTATTTGGGTGAAAGTCTTATTAAATTAGTAATAAAACTTAGTAGAACAGAAAGGGAGGACTAGTGTTAAAACTGCCTAAAGAAGGATCAGATTGCTCCTCCTTTTTGTTCTCTATTGCTCAAGCACTATATTCAGGTAAATAAAATTTGGTGAAAAGACAATGAAGATGGTATACTTTGTACCAAATTCTGTCCATTGCTATAGTGGGGTGAACATTTTTATTTCTAATATATCAAATCTCTGTGAGAAAATAGATTTGAGCTGTTGTTTTTTTTGGGTGGAGGTTGGGGAGAACTGTATTTTTCCTTATATAAATCTTGAAAATTACATGAGGAAAAGAAATGGTCTGTAATGAAGAGAAATGCAATGCTTTCCAGTCATGCTATAGATGAACAAAAGGTTCTTTTCAACTTTCAGCTGGGATTCCATGACTAATCACTACATCTGTCTCTTAATTTCTTGTTTCTCATACATGACCTTGGTAAAAGGACATGTCAAGGTGAGATAACCATGAGGTTTGGGGTGCTTGGGACTCCAAGATACTGACATGCCAGGTCCCGCTGAAAGAATTTGACTCAAGCCTTCTTTCAGTCAAAGTAAAATAAAGCTTATTAAAGGTTCGCCATACTGGGTTGACTCTTAAGAGGTGTAAGCATTTGAGAAGCTTGTATTGACAAGCGGGCCATACAGAATCTCATCTAGACAGAGTCAGGGCTGCATTGAATGCGAGTACCTTCATGGAGGCAAGATGGAATTTATATACAGAAAGACTGTGGGAAAGATCTAGAGGTGGTCTAGTAGTCTGGGAGGAGGGTCTAAGAAGGACCTTGATGAGACTGGGGTAATTAAAGATGTAATCAAGGGTGGAAAACAGCTGGAGGTAATTAGGAGGTATCACATAATGGAGGGTTTAGGTGGGAAGCAGGTGGGGCAATCCAGAAGTAACAGACCATGCAAAGCCAGGCTGGTGGTTGGTTGTTGTCCTTCCTTTTAGAAATGGACCAAAATGACATCACCATGATAAGGTGAAGTTTCAGTGTGCCCTGTGTGGCTGATCAGACCAAGACCAGCTTGGAATGCTCTACCACAGGTTGGGCACAGATAGTTCTTGTGAACAGACAGTGGAGTAGAGGGGGCCAGAAGGGGTCATCAAAAATGTTCGATTGACCCCCATTGCCCCTGTGAGTGGAGGTCATCACTATGAGCATCTTATAATCTTTCCTGAGAACAGGGTTCTGAGAGAGCTCCACAAAGGCCATTATGTAGGACTTCTATCCATTCTCCTTTTCGGTGGCAGTATAATTCTAACTGCAAGAAAATATTCATTTTTAAAATCCCCAAAATGGGCCATGCTTTGTGGCCCTCTAGGAAATATTGAGTCCAAACAGTGTTGCAAAAGAACACAAGATTCTTTTTTCTTTTTAAGTTCTTTAGAGAAACTAAATTTTTCCCAATTTTGTATAAGACAAACCAAAGATAAACTTCTGGGAATTTCAAAGGAGTGACCCATTATAGGCACTGGGGTTGGAAGTCTCTTCCTCTATAAAGGAGGATCTAAAAGCAAGCCTCGAAAAACAAACAAAACAAGACAAAACACACACACACACACACACACACACACACACACACACACACACACGCAAAAAGGTACCTGAAGTTTTCCCAGTTCTCTAGTGCTGAGATAATTGAATGAATCTATCATACACTTCTGAATGGGGCATCTGTCCCTGTCCTCCATGCTTCTCAGAAACTGTGCTTAGGTCCATGGCTTTCAATATAACCACTGGACTGAAAACCTGTACCATATAGCCTCCTACTTGTCTAATCTACTGGGACCAGACAGATTAGGCCCGAAAAAACTCTTCCAAGGTACTAGAGAGTGAGAACAGGGTAAGGAGAAGGGGACGCTTACATACCTTCCAGTCTTGCCTGGAGAAGAATTTGCAAATTTCAGGGAACCATATAAGTATGTTTGGGGTGCTTGGGATCTCAAAATACCAATGTGCCAGGTCCTGACAAAAGAATTTGTCTCAAGCCTTCTTAGCCAAAATAAAACCCCATCAGACATTTGTAACTGATGTCATAACATGCTGAATCAAGCAATAAACACTTAAGCGCCTACTATGTGAGTCACCAAGAATAGAGATCACTTGTTGATGACAAGATATTGATAAAAACAAAGGGAAAATCAACCGAAACAGTCATAATATTTTGAGTAAAAAATAAACAAAACAAAACATTTGCATATTCTCCTCATTGGTGGAGAATGATCACTCAGTGCTTTGTGTCTACAGGAGGGATGTAATTGGCCAGAGCTTGGAAGAGAAGAGCTCCTTTTTCTGGTTTTATACGTTCACAGAAGAGAACTGAGGTTCTTTTCTGGTCCTCAGTAACTGTGGCTGGAACATCTACAGAAACAGTTACAGGACTGCATTTCCCCAGGGGTTGCTTCAGGATGTTGGATATGGACACTGGGCAGGAAGTATTGGTATTTCCAAGGTTTTTGGGTTCAGGATCCTGGGCTGTTTCCTTCAGGGTCTGAGGGGTGATGGTGCTCAAGGTAGTTGTAGTGGTTTAACTTGCCTCCTGTCTCTGCCTTGGGGTGCCTTGCTTCAGCTAAGTCAGCTGACCTAAGAATGGAAGTTGTTTGGCAATTGATGAGATGGCTGGCTCCTCCACAGAGTTGTCCTCCTGACTGAGGGCTGTAAGTGCTGGATTGGAAGCAGATGGAGGGGTTTGAGAGGTTGCTTATCTGCCTGTTGTCCAGCAGTTATTGCTGGTGGTGATAAAGAAGGTGGTGGGCCCCTTCTCTAATGAATACTCTCCTCAATGATGCCTGCTGGGGTTGAAAGCAGGTTTAGTGGTTGGTAGATACTTCCATTCCCAAGGTTCTTGGATTCAGGGTCAACACCTTAAACTTAACATCTCCAAATTAAACTCATTATTTTCCCCACAAAAGCCTTCTCTTTTCTTAATTTCCCTCTTACCTACTACCATTCTCTCAGTCACCCACTCACAAACCAGGTGTCATTCTCAACTCATCACTCTCTCTCACCCCCTCCCCACCCCCTATAACCAATCTGTTGCCAAAACCTGTTGATTTTACCTTAGTAATATCACTTGCACACTCCCCCTTCTCTCTTACACTGTCACTATCATGGTTCCAGTCCTTATCACTTCACTCTTGGACTACTGCAATTGCTGGCTGACTGGTTGCCCTGACACAGGTCTCCCCCCACTCCACTCAGATGTGAAAGTGATCTTCCTAATTTGAAGGTCTGACCTTATCACCCCCCTATTCAATAAACTCTAGTGGCTCACTATTATTTCTATTATTAAATGTAAAATTCTTTGTCATTCAAAGGTCTTCTTTACGTGCCCCCCAATATCTCCAGTCTTCTTATATTCTCCTCACCCCGATTCATTCTGTCAACCAGTTACACTGGCTTCCTTGCTGTTCCTTTATTAAGACACTTCATCGCCTGACTCCAGACAGTTTTACTGGCTGTCCCCTATGTCTGAACTGCTTTCCTTCCTTGTCTCTGTTTCTTGGATTCCCTGTCCAAACAGACCAGAACTGACATCTAACCTGGGAATGACTAGAGCTACACAAAGCAGGCCAGAGGCAGCTATGTGAGGAATAAAGTATCAGTATAATTAGTTTCCAAGTGAGGAACACAGTTTGAAGTCCTCCTCAAGAGGGTCTGATTTGCTAGGGCAGTGGTAGGGCTTATATTCCTGAAAATCACAAAGGGCCTGGGTCACAATGAAGTCATCCTTAGGTCTTAAGTAAACAGTTTCCACAGCGGGCCATGCATGCAGACATTTTTGCAACAATACAGGTGTTCTTCAGTCCTGGAGAACAATCTTTGTTATTAGAATCGTGGTGTATGGGTTGTTGAGTCTTATGATTGTTCAGTGGGGTACAGAACAAGAGTTAGCATGGGAAGAATAGGTATGCAGTATCTGGTTTTGTTCACTTACTAGACAGGTGACCCAGAGTGAGTCACTTAGCCTGTTTTCCTCAATTTCCTCAAATGTAAAATAAGGATAATATGAACACCCATCTCACAGAGTTGTTTTTGAGGATCAAATAAGATATTTGTAAAAAGCTTTTTTGAAAGCACATAGTATTATTATATTTATTATTGTAAAATTCCTAAATCCAAGAGATATCGTTTCATATATTCAGGAGGAAATGTAAACTTAAGATACCATAGAAAATGTGGTACAACACACATAAGTATGGAATGCAGCATTTCCTTTGTCCTCAGATTGAGATTTATGAATTTTGTATGGATGAAGCTGAGAAGGCAGGACAAAGTAAGGAGGGAAGATAGGTTGCTTGAAGAAGATTTCTAACTCCCTGCAGAACTTGCAAACTCTACTTAAAGAATAAATTATGAAATCTCACAGTTGAAAGGGATTATGATCCCAACCCGAACAAAAGTATTTTCTACAAACGGTCCTGAAATGTAAGTCATACAGCTTCTGCTAGGTAGTCTGCAAATAGGAACAAAAAATGAAGATAATTTTAGCACCTACCTCCCAGGATCAAATGAGATATTGGTAATGTACTTTAGCATGATGCCTGAGATATAGTGAGTACTATATGAATGTTAGCTATTATTGTGTTTATAATCCTGCCCTCAGATACTAGCCCTGTGATCCTAGGCAAGTCCCTTCCACCTCTCTCAGTCCCAGTTGCCATATTTATAAGATGGAGATGATAACATCATGGTTATTGTGAGGAATGAGCTAACCTACGTGAAGTGCTTTGCAAACCTTGAAGAGCTACATAATTGCTAGCTATTACTGTATCTTCTTGGCTTCATCCTCAGTCCCCTCACAATTCTGGTCATTGCTATTTTTAAAAAATCAGATCATTTTTATCATATTTGTTTACTCTAGTGTTCCAAAAGTCTTAGCCTTTCATTGTGTCCCTCTCCACTCTGACTCCTTGGCTTACTAGCTAACTCTCCTCACCCCTCCTCCAGTGGACAGTTATTTCTCCTCTTCCCACTTGAGGCCCCCCCCTACTAAAATCCTTGTAACAAATATTCAGTAAAGGAATCATTCTCCCTTTCCCTTCAGTGAGCAAGTATTTATTTTCTTTCCATTGGAGGAAAAAGAAACAAAACCACACACCCACATGCTTATAACAAACATGCATAGTCAAGGAATTTTTAATTTATTTTCTCTTCTTTCCACTGGAGGAAAAAAACAACACAGATACACCCAAATCCTTGTGACAAACATGCATAGCCGAGGAATCTTTTCCTCTATGAACATTAATTTTCTCTTCTTTCCCCTGGAGGAAGAAAAACATACATCCAAATCCTTATGACAAACATGCGGTACTCAAATAATCCTCTACAAACATTTATTTTCTCTTCTTTCCATTGGAGGAAATAAAACCACACCCACATCTTTACAACAAACACGCAAAGTCCAGGAATTGTTTCCTCTATGAACATTTATTTTCTCTTCTTTCCTCAAATCCTCGTAAGGCATAGTCCAGAACTGTCTCTCCCCGCTCCTCTCCATGTACAAGCGTTATGTCCCCTCCGCCCCGCAAAAACAAGGAACAAAATCCTTGAAACAGACACGCACAGCCAAGTAAGGAGTAAGGTATGAACCTTCTCCCCCATCCGCCCCCAGGAGCACTTATCTCCCCTTCTTCCCATTGGGGGACAAGTCCCCCCCAAATACTTGTAATAAATGTGGCTAGGCAGGGGGCCCCCGCCATGTACAAGCATTTATCTCCCCTTCTTCCCATTGGAGGGACCTCGTCCCCCCTAAATCCCCGTAATAAATGTGGCTAGGCAGGGGGCCCCGCCATGTACAAGCATTTATCTCCCCTTCTTCCCATTGGAGGGACCTTGTCCCCCCAAATACTTGTAATAAATGTGGCTAGGCAGGGGGCCCCCGCCATGTACAAGCATTTATCTCCCCTTCTTCCCATTGGAGGGACCTCGTCCCCCCTAAATCCCGGTAATAAATGTGGCTAGGCAGGGGGCCCCCGCCGTGTACAAGCATTTATCTCCCCTTCTTCCCATTGGAGGGACCTCGTCCCCCCTAAATC